>LD688970.1:2793705-2809533 GCA_003118335.3 Papilio memnon | reverse complement strand
TTCACTCAATTATGTAAACTATGAATCGTTTACAGAGTAAAATGTATACGATGTTAGATTTGACTAGCTTTCGACCGCGATTCCGACCGCGTGAAATTAAAAAATACAGCCTATGTTACTCACAGATAAATTACCTTTGTATTGGTGAAAGCATTTTTAAAATCCGTCCAGTAGTTTTTGAGTTATTTCAATATATACAAAAAACAAATCTTTCCTCTTTATAACATTAGTATAGACTAACTGTTTCTCGTGACTTTGGTCGCCTGAAATCAAAAAATAATACAAAATACAGCCTATGTTACTCACACATAAATGACCTTTCTAATGGTGAAAGAATTTTTTAAATCCATCCAGTAGTTTTTGAGTTATTTCAATACATACGAAAATACAAATCTTTCCTCTTCATAATATTGGTATAGATTTGATAAGTTTTTTTACAGCATAAGGTGACACCAGCAAGTGTCTATAAATTTGCCGAATAAAGCAATCGCTGCCCATAGACCTTTGCAATTGCAAATTGCAAAAATTGAGAAGCAAAAGGTTAGCGTGGTATGGACATGTTATGCGGCTAGACGATGGGGACATAAACCAGAAAGTGTTAAGAATGAATGTGGATGGCTACAAAGGAAGAGTAAGACCGAAGAAAGTATGGATGGATTGTGTGAAAGAGGATATGCTTAAGAAGGGAGTGGATTCAGATATGACGGCTGATAGAAATGTATGGAAGAGTAGCACATACTGTGCCGACCCTCCGTAAGGGATAAGGGCAAGTTGATGATGTTGCCTTTAATCTATAGGACACAATAACAAAACATTCAAACAAGTGTACGTTTTAAAGTTGGGCACCTCTAGATTCTTCAACTGTACTTAATTTATCTAGCATTTTTAACTATAATTATTGTTTTCAATTATCTATCCGGTAATTATCAATGAATGTTGATTACGAAAGCACTTTGCTTGCTTTATTTAATTTAATTTATCGTGCGCGTTAACCGAATTTAAATTTCAGTCGACGTTAACAGAATTAATTGCAAGCGGTAACGATTTACAATAATTGAATTTGCTTTTGCGGTACAACGAATTACAAAAAGGAATCGAATAACCAATAACAGTTTACTTCTGTACTTTTCTTTGAAGGATGGACAGCTTTTTGTGGTTATTTATACTAATATAATAAAGCGTAAACACACACTTTGCTGGCTAAGATGTCAGCAATTACAGTATATTTTTGAATAATTCTTTTATTAATAAAAAGCCCTACACTTACGTCATGCTTTAGCCTATATATTTTCACGCCATTAAACTTAAGGGGTAAATATTTTTTATAAAAACTCTAATGTCGGAAAGAGACCATAAGTTGCTGCCAACATCAAGGAAAAAAGATTGCCATGGTTTGTTATCACGTCATGTCTTTGACATTTGCAATTGATAATTTGACAAATGTAAACAATGAAATAAAGTTTTTATAATTCCACGCGGATGAAGCCGCACGAGAACAGCTAGATCTGAATAAACATGAATTAAAAATACGAACTATTTAAGCAGTAACATTGCATACGTTTTATTTACTACACTATTTAAATTGCTTTAACAAATGACAAATATTAAATAACAGTAGAACTTTAGATATTAGGTACAGTCGCGGAAATCCGCAGTGTTCAACTTCAGGAAAAATCGCCTTGTTCGCAACGAGACAAACTCCACCTAACTAATAACTAATTAGATATCAGTGAGTGCAAACGAAGGTATAATAATAAAAAAGAACTAGCCATGTATCACTAATCGAGCTTTTTTCTTACATATACATTTATAAACTGCGTTCTATTGGTTTTTGTTTCGCATCTCATTTCAAAAAGTTCAAACAAAATGTAGCTTTTGAGAACACCGCCAATTTCCCCGACTGTACCTATTACTATTTCCACAAACAACAGCAAATTTACAAGGCAAGGGAAACATGACAGTAGCTGGCACACTTGCATGCCAGTTATTGGCATATGGGGCATGATGTGATACTTTTGGATAGTACGAGTACTCGCTTGTACAAAGTACACTCGCGTAATTTTGTTAATCGTATCAATGCGGCAATTATGTTGGTTGTACTTTTCCCATCTCTGCTTACACGAATCAACAATTTGGTACACCATAACAACCGGAGACTACGCACGAAACCTCTCATTTTGTACGGTAGATTCGTTTTTTTGTATCCCTTTACTGTTCCAACTGCTTAAAATTATATGGGGAAAGGTCGGCACGAGAGTATGGCGATGGCTTTTTTAATATAAATATTAATTACTAGCTGTTTCCATGCGGCTTCATCAGCATGTCATTATAAAAACTTTATTCTATTGTTTACATTTGTCAAATTCTCAATTGCAAATTTCAAAATTACCGTTACTATAATAACCTTGCATCCTCAATGTTGGCAGCTCGTAGTTTATGGTCCCTTTCCGACATGAGGGTTTTTTTCCAATTTATTTACCCCCTAAATTTAATATCGTGAAAATATATAGCCTAAAGCGTCACGGAAGTGTAGGTCTTTTTATTAAAAAAAGAATTACTCAATAATATGCTGTAATTGCTGACATCTTAGGCAACAAAGAAGTGTGTGTTTACGCTTTATTATATTAGTATAGATATATTATAAAGTACAAGAGTTATATTAGAGTCTGTATTTACGTATTATATTCCTTATGTAGTTTTAATTATAAACCTACAGAGGTTATATGACAGTTGGCAATTTTGTGAACTCACAATGTCATCTTGAAAGCGTCATATATTGACCAACGAGAGAGCGGCAACTGCACAAATGAATTCCTGGAAAACATCTAATATGCAGTTTAATTTGTTGATATCTAAATTAGTACAAATCATTATACGATGGAAAATAGCACCGATAAAATTTGTATGAGATTTGTTGCACTTTATCCCCAGTAGAGACGCTGCACAAATGTAATAAAATCTTGATAACATTGCAAAAACGTTCTCTCCTATATTCGTGACAAGATAGCATTAGTGCTAAATCTATACTTAATATAATAAAGCGTCTTCTTTGTTGCCTAAGATGTCAGCAATCACAGCATATTTTTAATAAATCTTTTTTTAATGAAAAGCTCTACACTTACGTCACGCTTTAGGCTATATATTTCCACGCCATTAAACTTAGAGGTCAATATTTTGAATAAAAACCCTAATGTGGGAAAGAGACCATAAGTTGCTGCCAACATCAAGGAAGCAAGATTGCCATGGTTTGTCATCGTGTCGTGGCATTTTGACATTTGCAATTAATAATTTGACAAATGTAAACAATAAAATAAAGTTTTTATAACTTCACGCGGATGAAGCCGCACGGGAACAGCTTGTATATCATAAGGTGCATATAACAACTAAAACTTTAAAAAAAGCCATTTCCGTATAACCATATCACTATCAGCCGCATTTCGGCGCAGCATCCGGCGATTATGTCCATCTGTAGACGCACGTTGATACTCAACTAATCAGGGTATTTTTGTTTTAATAACCACCAACTGAGATACCATAGCTGCTTGAGTTTTATTTCCATTATAAAATGCTATAAGATCTTTTGGCATCTTTTTATACAGCAAATAATGCGAGTTAATCTTTCAATTGACATCATCATCTTCGTTTGCTTCCACTGGATAACTCTATCATGTCATCTCAGTCATCACTCCCTTCTTGATCTCACCTTTCACTCAATACATCCATCTCTTTCTAGGTCTACCTCTACAGGTGTACACTCTTAACAAAAATTCTTGTTACATGTGATTGCCCATACCATACTAACCTTTTACTCCTTACCTTCTCTACCGCTGGAGCTACTCTCAAACTTCCTCTAATATATTTATTTCGTATATTATCCATTCGTGTTACTCACATCCATTAGCATTTCTGCTACATGTAAAAAGGAAAAATAAAAAGTACTGATAAGTAATACAAAGAGCGTGGTTAAACTATCGCACAACTGTTTAGTCTCGCTTTGATTCCTATGAGCTTATATGCAGCGCGTACTTATCGATTTTTAGTTGTGCTAAACAGTTGAAGCTGCGAAACAATCGAGAATCGCACAACTATTACGCGATAGTTTAGTCAAAAGTATGCGCCCGCTCTAAGAACGAATAACTTAATAAATCATATTACACTGTAAATGTATAATTCCTGCCTACCCTCACGGGTTTCGAGCGTGTATTTATTTATAAGCTGCCATTTCTAAGCAGTTGTATCGGTTGCCCTCACTTCATTTCAGCGCACATCAAAATTTACGACTTCGCTGGACCTTACTCGTACTATTAACGTGTTCATATTAGGCTACATGAAAATAAAATTAAAAAGTTTATTTGATATAAATGACGATAGATTAAACATTGTTTAATGAAGTTAAACAGAAATAAAATCGTTCATTTCGTTCAAATTTTGACCGAGATCCGTTCAGCAGTTGAGGCGTCAAACTAAATAACATCCATCTGAACTTTCGCATTTATTTTTGTGTTCGGTACAGATCGTACTGGTTAGCCACATACGGTTGCGAAAATATAGTTTCAAAACTCGCGGCTCGGGTTAATGCGGGTACCCGGGTGTTTTATTCTTCCGCACTAGTGGGTAGATTTGAATCTCCGGTACGGTTGGACGGAGATGTGTACGGTAGAAAGAGTCGTGTGCACAGCCAAGCGGTTGGTTAAAAAGTGCGTCAAAGGTCATCGGAAGTGGTTGATTATCTGACAACGGGCGTGTTTTTGTAAGCGTATGGAGTCGCTTTGATTCGGTATCGCGTTTGGAACAATAACGGTGCACACCGGTGCATCTGCAGGCAGCATTGCTGGCATAAATTTGATAGAACTAGACTTGACTCGATTGAATGACAGACCAGGCACCTGGCAATGAGACGGGCTTCAAACAGCTATGTACAGGTATATCCTCCACTTTCTAGTAAGCGTATTCTATGGGCCTACATTTTGCAATAATATTTTTTTAAATTGATGTTAGTATCGCATTATGAACATGGTATTGTGAATGAGAACGGAAGTACGGGAGGCAGTTAAAAGTGGTACAGGAACAAATATTGTTTCAATGCTCCCCCCGCGGACCTATATTGCCCTGTTACGTATGTTATTGTCAAATAGTGTATACCGTCAGATTGTAAATTACCCAGGCATTGTACACCGATCAATTTCGGCTAAGCTAAACACAATTTCAATTCAGTTCAACTGTTCAATTAAAACTGTTAAAATTGAATACGCTTATTTGTGAATTAATTTTAAGATTTGCAGGGATTTGATGATTCGTTCGGATAAGTTTGAAACGGGCGGATTTACTTATTTGCCAGTAACACGTATATTGTTCCCGCGGTGAGCCATATTCTTTATTTTACGGCTTTACGTGTGCGGAATGACATGATAAAGTTGGAAGTAAAAATGCGTTATTCGCGATGGAACATGTCGGAACACGTTGGAACATTTTAACGTCCCCGTGACGTCATTTTGTGAATCTAATTAAAACGAACATAAATTTTAACACCGTCATTTGTTTTTTATGTTCCAAAAAAAATAATGAACAATTAAAATGAAATTAAAAATATATATAATAAAAAAAATCAATTATTTATAATAAAGTATATGGATATGAAATATGACTAGCTTTTGCCTGCAACTTCGTCCTCGTGGAATTAAAATAAACAAGAGCAAGTAGCCTATTCTATGTGTTCTTCCAGACTGTGTTCTACATCTATGTCACAGTGAGATCGCTTCAGGAGTTTAGGCTACAAACTCTAACAAACATCCATCTAAACTTACGCATTTACAATATTAGTAGGATTATAAAAGAACAGAGCAAAATCCGTCAAAAACGTTTAAACGCTTCTAACTAAGAAAAGATCCTCTAATTAAATTAAAATTAAATATCTCGATTAAAACATTAAAATCGATTATAATTCTCAATTCGATAGCAAACTTCCGTATCAGCCGCACTAATAACAATCCATTTCGAATGGTTGCACAGGCGGTCTATGCACTATTTCCATTCTATTCGATTGATAGCACAAATTAATCGAGAAATCGATATCTAACTCGGAAAGCTATTGAATGTTGGCGAGTGTACATTCCACTTTGGGATCGGTCATTTGAATTTCCTAGCAGTATGCACAATTGACCTGCTGAATACACTACGATAAAGGTATCAAGCGATAGTACTTGTATTATTTCGCTAGATGTCGCTGAATAAACTAAACAGTTTAGATTGCAAGCGTTTTTAGAAAAGGCCTAGTCACCCTAACTTAGGGTAGGCGCCGAGCCCCTCAGTGGGGACTTATAGTGAGCTTGTGATGATTGTATGAGCGGGCGCACACCTTTGACTAAACTATCGCACAACAGTTCTGCGATTTTCTATTGTTTTGCAACCTTCAACTGTTTAATTGCACAACTAAAAATCCAGTAGTGTGCGTGTGTGTACCTCCAAATAATCTCATAGGAATCAAAGCGAGACTAGACAGCTATGAGATAGTTTAGTCAAAGGAGTGCGCCCGTTTTATAATGTTATAGACAGAGATATAATAAAATAATATTATGGAGTTATCTCTTGGATCCGAATCACGCGCGCAAGCCAGCGCGCAACGTAAGCCACATTTACTCTTATTTCAATCGATGTCTACTTTATTTGTCTTTGCGTTTATCGATAGAACTGCCTCGTTCATCCCTTATCACTAAATTGAATTGCTCGGGACACAAAAGGTCTGAATTGTACCACCGAAACAATATAGGGTTGTACAAAATATAATTTACTGTTCCCGCAAAAAATATTCTCGAACATTTCTAATTTTATTTTTATACAATAAGGTGGCGAACGCTGCCCATAGACATCCGCAATTGCAGATGCGTTGCCCACCCTTATCGACGGAGAAGGAGACGCACATAAAGACATTTCCCCTTCCTATGCGTCTCCACCACCATCAAATCAACTTTCCCATCCAATCCTTTCCTTATAAAAAATGGGCGGAAAGGGACTAAAATTGGGCCTGCGGCACCACACTCATCAGACTATACACGGAAGTGCTTCCACTTGACGCCTGTCTTCTGTGTGGTCGTGGTATTTTACCAGGCGAGCCGGCCCATTCGTGCTAAGATGTCAAAGCGGGCTCTATCACTGTTAAAACTCGACTGACTAAGTAGATGAAAACATTGAAGAACGATTTAGAAACGAAACAAAAGTTATGGCAAGTGAGATTCGAGTTCGAACTCGAAAAACACACTAACATAACTAATTTTAGAATTTCCATTCTCACGTCCATTGCAGGTGTTTTGTGCCTTTGACACTCCGTAGGCAAAGTATCAAATGATACCCCATTCTTCAAAATCAGTTCAGTACTTACGTAAAAACAAACACACACGCGCGATTAACATTAGTAGTACCCTTGTCAGTCAGGATAAAAATTAGATTAAGAGCGGGCGCACACCTTTGACTAAACACAACACAACTGTTGTGCGATTGTCGATTGTTTCGCAATGCAACTGTTTAGTTGCACAATTAAAAATCGAGAAATGCGCACCTCCATATAAGCTCATAGCAATCAAAGATTAAAAAGTGGTGCGATAGTTTAGAAGGGATGGAACTATTTCTAAGTCAAAGTAAAATTATTTCTTAAGTCCGGAATACTAATTCTAATGGGTGACCTGTTTTAGTGTTTATACTCGACTAGCTGTTCCCGTGCGGCTTCATCCGCGTGAAATTATAAAAACTATATTTCATTGTTTACTTACATTTGTCAAATTATCAATTCTAAATGTCAAAATGACATGACATGATGACAAACCATGGCAATCTTGCTTCCTTGATGTTGGCAGCAACTCATGGTCTCTTTCCCACATTAGGGTTTTTATCCAAAATATTTACCACCTAAGTTTAAAGGCGTGAAAATATATAGCCTAAAGCGTGACGTAAGTGTAGAGCTTTTTATTAAAAAAAGAATTATTCAAAAACATGCTGTAATTGTTGACATCTTAGGCAACAAAGAAGTGTGTGTTAACGCTGTATTATATTAGTATAGATTTTGTAGCGTAATTAAGGTGTACGTTATAATCGACTTTTGCTCATTACACATGCTCTGTAGGCACAGCATACGTGCCTTTAGTAGATGACTAAAGTTTGTGCTTCATCTATGTTTCTTTGTGTTATCTATACTAATACTCGTATAATAAAGCGTTAACACACACTTGTTGCCTAAGATGTCAGCTATTACAGCATGTTTTTGAATAATTCTTTTTTTTTTTAAAAAGCCCTACACTTACGTCACGCTTTAGGCTATATATTTTCAAGCCATTAAACTTAGGGGGTAAACATTTTGGATAAAAACCCTAATGTGGGAAAGAGACCATAAGTTGCTGCCAACATGACGGAAGCAAGATTGCCATGGTTTGTCATCATGTCATGTCATTTTGACATTTGCAATTGATAATTTGACAAATGTAGGTAAACAATGAAATATAGTTTTTATAATTTGTGGATATTAAACGAATTTGCGTCGCTTATTTTTATATCGATATGACAGTTTATTTATAAGGTTGTCACTAAGTGCACTAGTTTAGTAACTTAATCGAGTGGCAAGTTAGAAAACTGCTTTGTAAAAAAACTTTCTTAGTGTTGAATTAGGTAGATGGGATATTCTTAAAGAATATTAAAATATTTATAGTTTATGTCTTATGGTTTATTGTTCACTAACGGTTGCACGCGACTTCGCCCGCGTGAAATTAAAAAATATAGCCTATGTTACTCACTGATAAATTAACTTTCTAACGGTGGAAGAATTTTTTAAAATCGCCCCAGTAGTTTTTGAGTTATTTCAATACAAAAATACAAATCTTTCCTCTTTATAATATTAGTATAAATGTAATTTTTTGTCATTTAAATGTATTTCAGTTTTAAATATTAAATTAAACAGTTAGATAAAATATATAATTTTTTTCATTTTTTAAAATATGTGCCAACCCTAGCATCGACCTGCTTATCTAGCGCATGATTAAACTCTCAAGCAACTTCTTGCAGAAAATACAGGAAAAGCTCCCACTTTTCTTACTTGCACTACTTTTTTATTCCATATTACTGTATAGTAAGGTTCGCAAAAAAGTTCACCTTGAATTCTGATTTTAATAATTTTTAATATCTAGAACATTTGAATAACGTCTACAGTTAACATAGATACATTAAAATTGAATGGAGAGTATCAACCAAACTAAACTGTCAAAATGTTGGTATGTGTTACGTGTAAACATTCTTTGATAATAAGCTTTTTAATTTGTGACATGTTTTTTTTTTTTATACAATAAGGTGGCAAACGAGCAAGCGGCCACCGAAATCCGCCGAAATGGCGAAGCGACCGCTGCCCATAGACATCCGCAATTGCAGATGCGTTGCCTACCCTAAATCGACGGAGGAGGAGACGCACATAAAAAAGATATTTCCCCTTCCTATGCGTCTCCTCCACCGTCAAATCCACTTTCCCATCCAATCCTTTCCTTTTACGAAAAGGGGGGAACGGGAAAGGGACTATAATTGGGCCTCCGGCACCACACTCATCAGACGAAACGCGGGATTGCTCCCACTTCACGCCTGTCTTCTGTGTGGTCGTGGTATTGCACCCATTCCTGCTAAGATGTTGAAGCGGGCTCTACCACTGTTTTATAATTTTGATATTCTTTGATTGTCAAATATAAGGGGTTGCTATGGGAATGTGGTTGTTAAGTCAGGGTTATGATTAAAAGATAATTAAGAAGTAAATAAATCGTTTAATTCATAGTTTTTTTTCGGTTTCAGACATTTGGGACAAATCAGTCTTGACAATGTACGATAATGACTAAAACATTTGATAAAAACGTTCGCAATGTCCACTCTGTAACTAAAATGATATTTGAATCTCCTTATATGACTCCATACATTTGTGTGAACAATTTTAGATTGAACAAACGCGAAATATACAGAACATAAATGTGACCACTGATTCATACTAGTATAGTATAGTACTATTATAGTATATTATAGTAGTACTAGTATCGTATAGTAGTATAGTATAGTACTTGTTTTTATAAAGTTTTTAAATTGATCGAAAATTTAATGCCTGATCTAACGAAACCTAGACATAGACACAAAATTACATGTATCTTTTTAAATTGAATTAATAAAACATTTTTTTTCTGTAAACGGTACATCTTTATATTTTGATGCTTGGAAAATAGCTTGGAGATGGTTGGATGGACCAAATTACAATGGCCATGTTACATTCTTACCTCAACCAGAGCACCTGCGTAATGTCAATTTAATATTTGTCATGATTTGTGTCCTTATGGGGCCTCGGAGCTAACTTAGGACTTACTAGGCGTTAGTCAACACTAGTCCAGTGCGGTTTGACTTCACTCATCTTTGAATTTCTTCGCTGATGCAGGTTACACGATGTTTCCTTCACTTACGCGAAATGTCAATATTTGCTATAAATTGCTTTGAATTGGTATTGTAATTGAGTTTTTGAGCGGGAAACCCCGAATAGATGTCATGGCGGCGATCAAAGACAGATGTCAGTTGTCATTAGGCGGTCGCGCGATGCACTTCGGCTGTGCGCACGTATAAAGTCAATTGGTGAATCTCTGTAAATTGCAATCCGGTTAGATAATATTGTGCAGTTTTCACTAGAGATTGAAGAAATGTGTTTCTAATATTACTTAGTGCGTTGGCGCATCGACCTAAAGTGGGTCTTGGCCTCCGACACGAGAGAGCGCCAGCGTCGTCTGACCCGCGACGTCGTTCTAATATTACGCGATTGTTATTTCATTCTACCTGACATACACACCCACAATGTAGGATTTACTGTCTGTGATCTACCTTTGAAATTAAATTCTGCAAGCATATTAACATATGAGGGGATCGAACCTGGATTTATAGATCGGTCTGGTCGCTTAACAGCGCTACAAACGTTCTCAGAACTTTGTTAAAACAAAATTAATTCCTTATACCTGTCGGAATAAAAAAAATATTTTCAACTTTTTTCATTACAAGCTTCGGAGGTGAACAGGGGAGGTGTGCATTACGAAAATATGTTTCGTGCAAATTGGAAATGCCTTTCTATTCTTATTTTCGACTTCGTACTCGAATATTTTATGAAAAAAAAAAAGAACTTTTAATTTTTTGTTTTCAAAGCGAATACCCTGGATATTGTAAATCAAAATTCTTGTTTGTTTGTTTAGAATTGTGGCTATAAATATTTTTTATTATGGCAACTTTATATTATTTAATACAGGATGTTTCTTGACGATTGGATAAAACTCTTTGTGGAAACGACCGCAACAGTTGTCCTTTAAGTTCAAGGTTTGTGCGTTCGTGCGTGTATTTTATTTATAATAGTGTACAACTTTGCATCTTCAATCTTCAATACTTCGAGGATTATTAAAGCAGTATAGTTAGTGTTTGGTGTAATTGAAGAACTTATGTTATTCCTTACTTAACAGGACTAACTGGTAATTCTTATTGTGCAATTGGGTTAAGTAAATATTTATTGATTGTTTTTGTTCAGAGAATGATTCAGGTAAAATTGTGTGTCTGGATAATGCTAAATGAAAATCAAGCTATTTAGCTATTGGCTAAAGTATTTATTTTTTATAGGATCATGTTTGAAACGAGTAGCAGATCGTCTAATATTAAATAAGCTAGTTAAAATCGCTACCTCTTGTGACTTGATTCCGCTTTAAGCTGATTACATATTGTTGCGGCCGTCTCAGGCTCTGCGGATTTAATGTCAATGTGTCAACCTTAAATATCGATGTTATTTATATTTTGTTGTTTTTATTACTAACGATTTAACTACTTCAATTATATTTATGTTTCCATGACAACAAAAATAAATTATTAGAGTTATTTGCATTAAAAATACCTTAAATTATGTATTTTAAGTATAATTATCTATACTAATATAATAAAGCGTAAACACACACTTCTTTGTTGCCTAAGATGTCAGCAATTACAGCATATTTTTGAATAATTCTTTTTTTAATGAAAAGCCCTACACTTACGTCACGCTTTAGGGTAATATTTTCACGCCATTAAACTTGGCAGGTAAATATTTTGGATAAAAATCCTAATGTGGGAAAGAGACCATAAGTTGCTGCCAACATCAAGGAAGCAAGATTGTCATGGTTTGTCGTCATGTCACGTCATTTTGACATTTGCAATTGATAATTTGACAAATGTAAACAATAAAATAAAGTTTTTATAATTTCACGTGGATGACGCCGCAAGGGAACAGCAAGTTATAGATATACAGTCATAGTAGTGTGGTTTTGAGTGACGATTTTTACAACTATCTCAGTAAAATAAATTTTACTACTATTGTATTGCGAAAGTTTAGATGGATTGATGTTTGTTTGTTGTAATATAAACTGCTGAATGGATCATGATGGACATAGCCTACTCTTTTTTAAATTCCCCACGGTTTCGCGGGTAAAAACTAGTAGATAAATAAATAGATAGACAATATACGTTGTTAACCTTAACATAATCTCTTAGCTTTTCAATCAATACTAATATTATAAAGAGAAAAGATTTGTATTTTTGTATGTATTGCAATAACTCAAAAACTACTGGGCCGATTTTAAAAATTCTTTCACCATTAGAAAGGTAATTTATCCGTGAGTAACATAGGCTATATTTTTTAATTTCACGCGGGCGAAGTCGCGAGCAACAGCTAGTAGGGATATATATAGGTGATGATGAATATTTGATGGTGTTTTAAATTGAATAGTTACATTAAAAACAGTTCCAATTAACTTAATATTTAGTGAACCTCTAACTTAATAAGCTTATATAAACTTCATAAGCTTTAGAAATCCAAAACCCATTGAGTGGAGATTAAACAATACTTGGCTGTAATCCATCGGATTAGACTAAGTATAGGTTAGAATTAACTTGTCGCTGATATTGCTTGCTTGATTTACTAAATAAACAATTTGTAACAATTCAGCTAATATGAACTATATTAATTTATTTATACGTATAGTCGAATTCAATGGTAGTTAAAAATTAGATCTATAAATCACTGGCTGACTTTAATTTACTGTCTGCAGGCTTTCGTCCATGACTCCGGCCGCGAGGAATTAAAAACAAAAGTAAGTCTATGTGTTCTTCCAGACTATCCTCTACATCTATACCAAATTTCATCAAGATCCGTTCAGTCGTTTAGTCTACAAACTAACAAACATCCATCTAAACTTTTGAATTTATAATATTAACTAGCTTTCGCCCGCGACTCCGTCCGCGTGGGATTAAAAAAAACAAAAGTGAGTAGCCTATGTGTTCTTCCAGACTATCCTCTACATCTATACCAAATTTCATCGAAATCGGTTCAGCCGTTTAGGCTACAAACTCTAACATCCATCCATCCATCCATCCATCTAAACTTTCGCATTTATAATATTAGTAAGAAGTAAGAATCTTGAATGACATTCTTGTACGTTAACAAGCAATCAAACTTACTTCCCACAAAACTAGGTAAAAACATAAAAACAAACCTCAGTAATAAACCAAGAAATAAAAACAAAACTAGAAAACTGGTTAAATTTTCTACTGTTAATAGCCTTTTTATGTTTCAATTGTAAAAATAAAAACCTACTTCCAATCACTCTGGATCCCCATATATAAAAACAGATCAGAGTATGTTTGTACGAAGATGAAAACGACCTGATCCCGACAAAAGCCCCACAATCACTCCTAAATCCATACTAAGTAAACAGCAATTCAATTTAAAATTCCGTATCTATTGAACAATCGGAACGCGTCTACTTTTGTTTGGCTAATGTTATTTGATCTGACGGATCGAGTTTTACTTCCACTCACAGATGTTAAATGTTCGTTAAAATAGTTTAGTGTAGATTAAGTATCACAAATGTACAATAAATCTATACTAATATAATAAAGCATAAACACACACTTCTTTGTTGCCTAAGATGTCAGCAATTACAGCATATTTTAGAATTATTATTTTTTTAATAAAAAGCCCTACACTTACGTCACGCTTTAGGCTACATATTTTCACGCCATTAAACTTAGGGTTAAATATTTTGGATAAAAACCATAATGTGGGAAAGAGAGCATAAGTTGCTGCCAACATCAAGGAAGCAAGATTGCCATGGTTTGTCATCATGTCATGTCACATTTACAATTGATAATTTGACAAATGTAAACAATAAAATAAAGTTTTTATAATTTGACGCGGATGAAGCCGCACGCGAACAGCTAGTATCTTGTAAAGGATAACTTCATGGTTTGCTTTAATTGATTGCAAATCAGATTTTAACCGACTTCCAAGAACGAGGTTATCAAATCAGCTGTATTTTTGTTGATAACTTCTACATTAACTTGCTTTAAATACAGAATTAGTTAATCTATCCCCTTTCCAATATAATATAGAAGGCACTAACTAAAGGAAGAAATTACAGGCGCTAATTAAAATACGAATAGACTTTTTTGCCGCTATTAAATTCTCAGGCGCATTAGCAATCTGAAAATTCTTACAAAAACATCGTAATTGTAACGCCTTGAGTAAAGAAACCCCACTTAAATCGATTTTATTTAGAACTAGCTTTTGTCCGCGACTCCGTCCGCGTGAAATTTCAAAGTTACTCACAGATAAATTACCTTTCTAACGGTGAAAGATTTTTTAAAATCGGCCCAGTAGTTTTTGAGCCTATTCATTACAATCAAACAAACAAAGTTTTCCTCTTTATAATATTAGTATAGATACAACACAATTGAATTCACAAAGTGTATACTTAGGAGAAAACATAACCTTAAAACAGTCGGGTTAAAATAAGATTTCTAAGTTAGAGATAAAATAGAAGATAAGCTAAAGGCTTGTATGATCTAATTAAGATTTAAACAATTCTTTGTAGTCTATATTTCAAGTTATAATAAAGGAAAATAAAGACTAAGTTTTCTCTTTAATGAGCCAACTAATTACAGTCTCCTTAAATGTATTCTTAAGGACGCCAACGCTATTTAAAATAAGGCTTTGTATATTATCTTCTATTGTATTGAATTAATTATATTCATCTAGTCTTTGATAGGAATCTTATTAACACTGTTTTAATACGTTTTTAGTAAGACAGGGAATGATTTTGCTAATCGTACTAATATTATAAATGCGATAGTTTAGATGGATGGATGTTTGTTAGAGTTTGTAGCCTAAACGGCTGAACGGATTACGATGAAATTTGGTATAGATGTAGAGGATAGTCTGGAAGAACACATAGGCACAACATTTTTTAATTCCACGTGGAGGGAGTCGCGGACACAAGCTAGTAATCTTATAAATACGAATTGTGGATGGATGTTTGTTAGTGTTTGCAGCCTTAACTGCTGAACGGTTCTCGATGGAATTTGACATAGATGTAGAGCATAGTCTGCAAGAACACATAAGCTATTAAGTGTTTTTTAAATTCCGCACGTACGTAGTCACGGGCGAAAGCTAGTGATCTTATATTTCGGTATTATGAGACAAAGTATAAAGGCAAAACAGTTTGTGTTTTTTAGGAGGTATTATTATTTTCTACAATCGAATAAAAGTACTATAAAGTTTTTAATTTCAATACTCTGTGTATTTTCGGAACATGCATTTCATTAAAAACGCTAGTCTTTGAAGTAGGAACGGACGATGGGAATTTTTAATTTTGCACGAGATGTGAACTAACGACTGTTGTACATAGCCAAAGCGAATTGGAGGCGAACAGAGGCGTAGCGAGCCTATCTCGCGCCCGGGGCACAAGACATTTTTAGCCCCCCCCCCCCCCG
>LD688970.1:2619258-2632855 GCA_003118335.3 Papilio memnon | reverse complement strand
AAGAACGTCGGGTAAATTATGTACATATGAAAATTCGAAAAGTCGAAAATCACATTGGTACATGGCGGGATTAGAACCCAAGACCTGTAGATTACAAGTCAAGTGCTAAACTGCTGAGCCACCGACGCTCTTAAAATGATTGATGTAAGGCAATTTGTACATTGAGGACCTTTATTTCCTATCCACTTCAAAGTCATTTAAAGGTCACTTTAAGGTACAGTCAGCTTTCGTGTGCAACTGACAAATTACCTTGAATTTCGTAATAAACGAAATAATTGACAAAATATTAAATTTTCTATACTAATATAAAGAGGAAAACTATGTTTGATTGTAATGAATAGGCTCAAAAACTACTGTGCCGATTTTAAAAATTCTTACACCGTTAGAAAGGTAATTTATGTAACATAGGCTATATTTTTTCATTTCTTTATGATTATTTTTAAATTTCACACGGACAGAGTCGCGGGCAAAAGCTTGTAAATAATAAAAACATTTTGTATTTCGAACTACAAATCATCTCATTTGAACTTTATTGCTAGTGTGGTAAAGTTTTAATTAGTCAAGTAATTAAGTAACACATTTTATATCATCTTCTCATGGGAAATCAACTGGAACCATATGTAGATAAAAATAAATTGACAGATAAAGTTACTTAATACGTTTCGTTAAAAGTAAAGAATATTATAAGCGATAGACTTTCAATAAACATCAATAGACAGGATTATAAATATTTTTTTAATCGATAACTTGAAACCAATAGGTAGCAAGTATGAGCCACCATATGTCGTGATAACGAAAGCATAGGCTAAGAGTTTAAGCACTTCACTTGT
Source organism: Papilio memnon (assembly GCA_003118335.3). Lineage (NCBI taxonomy): Eukaryota > Metazoa > Arthropoda > Insecta > Lepidoptera > Papilionidae > Papilio > Papilio memnon. The sequence continues at coordinate 2,632,025 of LD688970.1, read as the reverse complement.
AATCTGCAGATACTGGGTTCAAAGCGACGTACCAATTCATTTACATTTACCCAACGTTTTTACGGTGAAAGAAAAGATTGTGATGCAATCTACACTAATTCCAAGATTTCTAAGTCAACCCGCACAGGGCCTGGGTGGTTGACTATGGTCGCGGAAGAGTACGCAAGTGTGTTCCCGCAGGCGGACAGAAGGAACACCGCTGGGTTTTTAGTGGGTATTCCGGCCCTTCTCTGCTCTATGGCCGACGAGTCCCACATACCCCCCCTGTGGTAACGGGGGGGGGATGCGTAAAAGCATTTTCCCAGCGAGAAAAAAAAGGGTGGTTGACCATGGCCTACTTTAGCGTATATGTACCAAGGCCCTCAGCAGGGTCGTATAAAGTGCAATTAAATTTATTAAACATCAAAAAGTAGTTCTTTGCTGAAGATCTCTAATGTTCTTGATGTCCGCTCTATAACTAATTTCTTTGAAACTCATTGTATGCGAATTAGTGTTTACTATACTTTAGTTTAAATATTCAATATTGCTTTGTATGAATGCTTATGAATCAAATGATTTGAAAATGAACTGAGAACCGATTGAGACGTAATCCATCAAATAGTCACGTAATACTCAACGATTTGAATTCGTGACGAAATATTTCAAATACCAATTCGTGGCGAGACTTAGTGGTGAATCGTGTCTAGGTTGTTGACGCTCTAGGTCTCAATTTCGACAGTCTTATTAACTTATTATAGAAATAATTCTATGAATATCTTTAAATATAGAATTTTTAAATTCGCAGTCAGAGAATTAAATTCGCTTCCCTTTAGGATCAAATATCTAAACCGAATAAGTTATCTGTTCTAATAGGCATAAGTTAAACTAGATTTTGATATTTCACTAGCATCGTCATATTTGCCTCATAACTACTTGAAAGAATAAAATATCCTGCTATTCCAGTCCAATGTCCACTCAAGTTAGAATGAATGTTACAATAAAAAACATGGGCTTTAACTTGTAGCTTCTAAATCCAAGCTCAGTTACATAAAGTTACCTGTTGACTGTCCACATAAGAAACAAGTAATACAAGGGTAGCCAGGGTATCCCCTGGATCTAAATAAGTCAGGTTGAATTATACGCTTGGTTTAAAATACTATCACAACAAGACTAACACTTTTAGCCACATTTATGCCTTTATTTTTAAATGAAAAAATATATTCATTTGTTGTAATGAAGTTTTTGGAGGATATTAGGATTTTAATTTACGTGACAACGTTATAAGAACGCTTATACCTTGCTATCGATTGTTCAGCGCTTTCGCACGCTCGCAGACGAAACGTAACAGTCTTGCCTATTTTTGCATGCATCCGAAGTGATTATCTATATCTATACTAATATTATAAAGAGGAAAGATTTGTATTTTTGTATGTATTGAAATAACTCAAAAACTACTTTGGCGATTTAAAAAAAAATTTCACCGTTAGAAAGGTAATTTATCTGTGAGTAACATAGGCTATATTTTTAAATTTCATGCGGGCAAAGTCGCGAGCTAGTGTATTATAAAGAAATTGAAAAAATGCATTTCGTTATTAATGAGAGCCTTAATTTAAACACTTAAACACTAAGCTAAACACCAAATTAGAGAGGTTAAAGATAAACAAAACCCTGCATATTAATAAACTAGCTGTTGCTCGCGACTTCGCCCGCGTGAAATAACAAAATATAGCCTATGTTACTCACGGATAAATTACCTTTCTAACGGTGAAAGAATTTTTAAAATCTGCCCAGTAGTTTTTGAGTTATTTCAATACATACAAAAATACAAAAATACAAAAATACAAATCTTTCCTCTTTATAATATTAGTATAGATATAGATATAGATATAGATTGGACTAAACCGTCTTCATTATTTGTAAAAAACTAAAAATGAAGTACAGTAAATTGCGAAAAGCGATTATAAATCATTATATAAAAGATGAAGAGTTACAAACAGAAGCCAACAAACAATTTGTAACTCGCCGCTTTAAGTTGTCAACCGCTCGACAGTGGAGAATTTTCTTTACCAGTTGCTACTAATCCCAAACTCATTTTTCGTTCCATTCTCTAACCCGTTGTAGTTATAAACACTTTATAAGGTTTGAAATAAGGTTGAATTGTATTACTGCAGCTTTCATCATCATCATCTTCACCTTCCTACTTAGAGTAGGAACTCCACATAACTCTATCATCCGTCATCTCAGTCATCACTCCCTTCTTCATCATGTTGTTCATCATCTTCACGCAATCCATCTCTTTCTATGTCTACCTCTACCGGTGTACCACACTCATAACTAACGTTCTCCTTGTAACATGCAATTACTGCTTTGTTGCTGACTTTAAACATTTCTTTTCTCACTGGACTTCTTTCTAGAAATATTGATTTCTTTCTCCTTACTACATCTTCAAAGCTGAGCGAGGATCCAATCCGGTCAGCATCACAATGCTTATTATAATCTTTTTAATTACAATTTTTATTTCTACTTAATTACTATGTCATGTTTGTTCTTCTTTTGTTATTTCTGATTGTGTTGTGTTGTTAATTATTAAATGTTAATTATTTATCTTTCTCGCTCCTCTTTTTTTATTACCAGCTGTTCGTTTGTTTTATCCCCAGATTGAATACGAACTAAATGTTTATATACACTTTCTCATTTCAACAATCTTTCTTTCTGAGAAATTCTCATGATTTAACAACATGTAACAATTCATTTAACAGAATTATTGGATTAAATTTCACTAATAACTTGGTACTTCATATAACAAATCAGACATCCTTTTTCAAAGACGACAAAAGTTTTCTCAGCGTTTGAATTTAATGACTCACTTAAATGCTTTATTTGAATCGTTTTTTACAATAATTTGTCACGCCGACCCTCGACACGAGATTAATAATGGTTTTATTCGTGTTTCTTTAATCTAATTCCATTTTTTTACATACGAGTGTAAGCATAATTGCTATTAATAAGTTTGTAACATTTTCTTATCAATTCAATTAAATTATTGGTGTATACTTATGTTTGTGAGTTTTTCCTCTTTAATAAATCTTACTTCATACTAGTATACCTACTATTATAGACCTACTACCACAACCTTATAGTCCTAATATTACAAACTAGTTTTCAGCCGCGATTCCGTCGCGTGGAATAATGATAAAGAAAGAAAACAGCCTATGTGTTCTTCCAGACTATCCTCAATATCTATGCCAAATTTCATCGAGATGTGTACAGCCGTTTAGGCTACAAACTCTAACAAACATCCATCTAAATCGCATTTATAACATTAGAAATTTTCAACTTTAACGAAAATAAGCTCAGATATTCAGTGAATGGTTGTTTAATGAACAAGATTAAGGTGAAACTGTATTACCTAAACCGAATCCCGGGGCGCTGATTGCAATCAAACACACATCGTACACGGATACTCGTTCAATTCAGACGGGGTTAGATCGCATTAGGCCATTAAACCTCTATTTGCTGTATTCGATGATTTATAAATCGAATATGAAGCTATGTCGAAACCATTGCGAGCCAGAGATCTAATTTTAGTCCCTTTTCTATCCACCTCTTTCTTGTAAGAGAAGAGTGGAAAGAGAATGTGGATTTGATGGTGGAGGTGACGCATTCACTTCTCTTCCGACGATTAAGGGTAGACAACGCGTCTGTAACTGCGGATGTCTATAGGCATGGATGGATTGTGTGAAAGAGGATATGCTTAAGAAGGGAGTGAATTCAGATATGACGGTTGAAGGAGATGTATGGAAGAGCATATTGTGCTGACCCTCCGTAGAGAAAAGGGCAGGTTGATGATGGTGGACTTAATTAGTATCGTACTAGGAGTATTTAATTGTCCATTAAGAAGTCTCTTAGTGTTTTATCTTATTGAATCTATAAGACTTTCATTAAATGTTTCTGTAAACGGTAGTTGTGTATTCATTCACGTTTCCTGTACAATTTTTCTTAACTTTATTTATCTTACATCTTCCAAAAGCTTAGGAGTAAGAGGATAGAAAATATTCCAAGCGGAAAAATACCTAATAAATATTAAATACACGGAAATCATGAATAATTTCGCAGACCGCGCCTATACTAACAGAACGGCAAAGAAACAATTGGATACAGCAGCGATACGTTTATATTTCATTCATGAAAACTTTGGCCGTGGTCTTTATATTGAAATATTACTGGCCATAGGAAATATTTTCATATTATGTAGCCAAAGAGATTCAAAAAATATTGGAGTAGGCACAGTTTACACTTCACTTGAGACATCTTTCACACCATCATCACTAACGTTATCTATTGATCCTCAAAATAACATGACAATATAAATAACTAGCTGTTCGTGTGCGGCTTCATCCGCGTGAAATTATAAAAACTTTATTTCATTATTTACATACATTTGTCAAATTATTAATTGCAAATGTCAAAATGACATGACATGGTGACAACCCATGGCAATCTTGCTTCCTTGATGTTGGCAGCAACTTATGGTCTCTTTCTTCATTAGGGTTTTTTTCCAAAATATTTACTCCCAAAGTTTAATGGCGTGAAAATATATAGCCTAAAGCGTGACGTAAGTGTAGGGCTTTTTATTAAAAAAAGAATTATTCAAAAATATGCTGTAATTGCTGACATCTTAGGCAACAAAGAAGTGTGTGTTTACGCTTTATTATATAAATGTAGATTGCCAATAAGTGTCATTAAATAACATTCAAATGTTTTCATTTCATTTTGTGTCACTGTTTATTATATAACAAAATTCGGAGCTCATCATAATTTTGTACAATATTTTATTACGTGTCAATAATAGGACACGAGGTGGCGTACTAAATTTGACAACTGATATAGTACCTTTCAGAGAAAGTACCGGTGAAAAAATTTTGTTCACTGCCTCATCCATTTATTTTTAAATTAATGTATGCAGCATATTTATAGTAATGCGGAAAATATTTTCGACTTTATAAGATTTACTCTCAGGTCTTAAATTCCCAGGTTTGTGTAAACCAGAGGTTCCCAAACTTTTATCCACGTGGACCCCTTCCAAAGTTTTACGGTTTGAAAGACATTTTCCGTGGTTGCACCCATGCGAAGACAAGACACGTGGCTAGTAACTTACTAATAAATGCTAAAGTTTGAATGGATGGATGGATGGTTGAGTTTGTAGCTTAACTGTTGACAGGATTTTGATTAAATTTGGCATCTTGATCATAGGTGTAGAGCCTGGAAGAACACATAGGCTACTCACTTTTTTTAATTCCACGTAGACGTAGTCAGTGGCGAAACTTAGTACATAATTACATTCCTAATTATCACGTTATGGAAGGATAAAAGAAACGTAAGTGAGTTAACTTAGTCTGGCTTAGTACCAACTCGTAGGCAAAAGTTTACAGCGCCTCGACCGGCGATACTTTACAGCTTTGACTCTAAAGAGACAGGACCTATCAAGCGCTTATTCCCATCAAATAAACACGAATATTACATTCTAAACTCGCACATTTAGAGTAAGTGTAAATTTTTGAATAAATATTCTTTTACAAAAACGATTCAATTGTATTTAATTGTCAAAATTATAAGCATTGTGTCTAGTCCGTTTTTCCATAGTCAAAGTTTTAGAGTTTGTAACAAATGTGACTTGTTTGTTTGCTCACTCGCCGTTTGTAACTCTTCATCTATTATTTGATTTATAATAACCTCAAATATATTAAATGGATAATTCATCTCCATCAGTGATTCTCAAAAACTTTCCCGTAGTCTTTTAAAAATTATATGGTTAAGATGAACCCTGGTGGTAAAATAATTCTTCGATTTAGGAAATTTATTTTTCACAGTCGTACATGGATGGATTGCGTGAAAGGTGACATGATCAAGGAGGGAGTGATGACTGAGATGACGGATGACAGAGTTATTTGGAGTACGAAAACCCGGTGCGCCGACCCTACGGGAGTAGGATAAGGAGGAGATGATGATGAGACGTACACCCATGATGGGTATTCTATAGACTCCTTGGGATTCTTGGACTTTGGGAACCACTGGTTTCCACTAATATTATAAAGAAAAAAGTTTTTTGTATGTTTGTAACAAATAAAGTGTAAAACTACTAGACCGATTCTAAAAATTCTTTCACCATTAGAATGCTACATAAACCCTGAGTAACATGGGATATATTCAAAACTAGCTATTACCCGCGTCTCCGTCCGCGTGGAAATAAAAGTAAAACAAATACAATGTGCTTTACAATTATGCCAAATTACATCGAGATCCGTTCAGCCGTTTAGGCTACAATCTCTAACAAACATCCATCTAGAGTTTCGAATTTATAATATTAGTAAGATTGATATGTGATATTAAATGTCCTGAGTAATTTATTACGAATGTATGTAAATGTGATGAAAAAATCGTACGAGCTTTAAAATATATCAAATCATGTTCAATGCCTAGTTTAAATAGTATAAGATAATTAAATGCTCTGCAATTTACTTGAGTACCCACAAATTTGAATGTAGGTCGATAAGTTAAAGTGCTTAGTGTTCGTATGTGGCCGAAGTTTCCACTAGCATTCCTAGATCTATGTGCCTACACATCACTTTATATTTGAAAAGCATTTAAATGAGCTTGTAGAATTAAATTAATTATTAGTTTATGATTTTATGCATATGTCATCATCATCATCATCATCACCAGCTCACTATACGTCCCCACTGAGGGCCTCGGAGCCTACCCTAAAGTTAGGGTAACTAGGCCATAGTCAACCACGCTGGCCAAGTGCGGGTTGGTTGACTTAACACATATCTTTGAATTTCTTCGCCGATATGTGCAGGCATCACGATGTTTTCCTTCACCGTAAGAACGTCGGGTAAATTATGTACATATGAAAATTCGAAAAATCGAAAATCACATTGGTACATGGCGGCGGGATTCGAACCCAAGACCTGTAGATTACAAGTCTAGTGCTTAAACCACTGAGCCACGGACGCTCGATATACGTATATGTATTTTTCTAAATTTATCTATAATATATCTATACTAATATTATAAAGAAGAAAGATTTGTATTTTTGTATGTAATCGATTGACTTAAAATATACTGGGCCGATTTCAAAAACTCTGGCATTATTAAAAAGCTGTGTTATCACTGAGTAACATAGGCTATGTTTTTACTATTCTTATAATTTCACGCGGGCGAAGTCGCGAGCAACAGTAAGTCTGTACTAATGTTATAAAGAGGAAAGATTTGTATTTTTGTATGTATACGATTCACTTAAAAACTACTGGGCCGATTTTAAAAATTCTTTCACCATTAGAAAGATAACTTATCTGTGAGTAACATAGGCTATGTTTTTGCTATTTTCTTAATTTAACGCGGACTCAGTCGCGAGCAACAGCTAGTAAACTGCTGAACGGATCTCGATGTAATTCAACATAGGTGTAAAGCATACTACAATCGTTTCTTTTATTTTCACGCGGAGTCGCGAGCGAAAGCTAGTCAAAATATATACTAACTAATTATAGATCGTATTAATGTTGTCTATGAAACAGTAAATCTGAAAAATTCCTTTAATGTTGATAGAAAACATCTCGTCCTCTATTCGATAAACTCTTCCAGTAATATCCCACGGGATGTTATAGGAGGAAATCGTGTGAATTGAACATTCAAGTCAAAGAAACATGCCACATTATACAAACATTTTGTTTTTAATATACGACGGATTTTCAGTACAAATATAAAAGTGTAATCAGTTTGTTTAGTTAAGAATTAGAAAGAAGATTAACTGATTGTGTTAACGAAGCAAGTTTTAGTTCAAACTAGCTGTTCCCTTGCGGCTTCATCCGCGTGAAATTATAAAAACTTTATTTTATTGTTTATATTTGTCAAATTCACAATTGCAAATGTCAAAATACCAATTACCTTAATTTGGCAATCTTGCTTCCTTGATGTTGGCAGCAACTTATGGTCTATTTCCCACATTAGGGTTTTTATCAAAATTTACCCCCTAAGTTTAATAGCTTGAAAATATATAGCCTAAAGCGTGACGTAAGTTTAGATAAAGGCTTTTTATTAAAAAAGAATTATTCAAAAACATGCTGTAATTGCTGACATCTTAGGCAACAAAGAAGTGTGTGTTTACGCTTTATTATATTAGTATAGATAAATTAATGTTTTATAGAAAAACATATAGGCGATAATATCAGTTTTATGTTATTGCTATATTTTTACAATATATCGTGGTATGTAGCATTCCAGTTATCACACATGCCTGTTACTAGCACCTGCCAATAGCTTGCATACAAGTGTGCTTGGCATGTACATTTCTTTACCTAGGTCAAGTCATTCAAGTCTAGTCGGTAAAAGGTACTTGAAGGTTGTAAATCTGCTAAGATTTAGACAGTATCAAAAAAACCTCGTCCTGAAGTCGGTTAATAAAACTGTTTTTTTTTTTTTTATTTAGATGGTATAATCTTTGTGCAATTTAGTATAGACGTTTTTTAAGATACTCTTTTATAAAGTAAAGGATAAAACTAGCTTAACGTCATTAGGTTTCTCGTAGGATTTGCGCTGCAGACTGTATTTGCAGTAATCTGATTGCAATCAAGGCATTTACTGCTTCCTAGATTGCAGATGTACAGACCTAGCTAAAGTCTAGACTGGGACTTTATTGCTGATTAGCTAGCTTAATGGTTATTGTGCTGTACAATTGTTTTATTGTTTTTTGTTGCTTAATTTATGGTGTCGGAACGAAACTGGATTTCAGCCGAAACAGAAACCGAACTTTTGACAGAAACAGAAACCGAAAGTTCCGAAAACACATTATATATTATGATTATGTATTGAAAAGTCTGTTTTTAATAAATGTTTGCATGAACTATGTTGATCCGTGACAACGCACGAAAATTCACAAACACTTATATTTTGACGGAAATTTCGGATATATTTTAACCGAAACCGAAACTAGATTTTTTACCGAAACTGTGCCGAAACAGAAACCGAAATTTCGATCGAACACTATTAATTTATAGGTCTTTTACTTTTTTTTATCTCTTAATTTTTAAATAGATAATTTAACTGCCATAGTCGTTATTGAGAGGTTCTGTCCTTACCCAAGTTGATGGTAACTAGGACATAGAAAGAGATATGTTCATATTACGCCAATGAAAACCCACGTAATAAGAAATTTAAAATATTAAGTCATCAATCTATCATCAGTAAGAAGTCATTCGACGATAAAGTAAATTTGCATGAAAATATGCACGAATTAAATTCACTTGACATTTTTACAAAATGTGCCTTCGCTTGTTTTGTGAATAATTTTACGTACGCGATGTTATACATTAATCAACTTTATTATCTTCTGTATAACGTCGTTTAAATGGTCCGAAAGAGGGAATATGGATGTCGTAAATATGGGACTTTCATTCGTCGGGAAAATAATTCTGTCGTATTTTATCAGAAAGATATCGACTATGCCGATCTGTTAACATTGACCTATATAGACAGGTTATATGGTATTTTGTGACTATTTCGTCATTTAGGTATTGGTCGCGGTCGCTTGATATCAAAAGGCGTGCTTAAGTCGGAATGAAGCAAATGCTTTTCCACGCAATCGCCTATCCATTTGTATAGATCAGCGTCTGTCAAATATTTGCAATTCTGCAACATTGACTTTTAAATGACAGGACCTGACAAGTGTGCATAGCCGATCATAAAAAAAACTAACAAGTTATAAATATGCTTCCTTGTGTTTTTTGTTATAAAGAATCATTAATTGAGAAGCATTAACATTTCTGAAAATAAAACAGAACTTACATCAGATCTCAATAAGTATTATAAACGAAGTTATTGCTCAAAATATAGCCTTACATGATACTAAAAGTTCAGATCAAATCACATTTAGATAGCCTTATCCCAAATCTATAGCCGCTGTAATCGGGAACGAGGAGATAAAAGTCGTAATACGTTATGAAACTACCTTACAATATGTGACAAGGGTGTCGACACAAGATGGGGTGTGTTATTGATGATTTATATGAATTCTGCGTTTACATTTCAACTATATAGACTCTAATATCTTGTTCACTTTGCAAATCTTTAAACCTATCATGGGCTATTTCCTTTGTCAAAAATAAACGAACAGTAAACTCTAAATTCTATGCTTGCATGTTCTATTTGTGTGATTTTTTTAATTAAGCTAGTACCTGGCACCGGTCAGTAGCATGCCAGCTATTTTATTAGCATGGCTATTCCTGCCTTTATTGTCTAAATTGTGATATACTTACAGGCAGTATTAAGGATGAATGAAGTGTGGTAAGGCTGCGCCAAATGGAAGTCCGTGATCTCTGCTTATCCCTTAAGTTAACAGGCGTGAGTTTTCTCAGTAAGAATTCTTAGAATGTATTTTTATTCTCTACAAGAAACTAAAGTGCTTTCAAAGATAAGGATACCACTCCACTTAGTTTCAAGTCCCGTGTAAACGTCACGTTATGCACAAGGTGCGTCTGGAAGCACTTTTGTAAATATTAAAGTTCTGCTGCGATTTTAAACTAGATCTCTTATACAAAAACTATTAATTTTAACTTTTTTTACGTAGCTTTTTTTTATACAATAAGGTGGCAAACGAGCAGGCGGCCACCTGAATCCGACGAAATGGCGAAGCGACCGCTGCCCATAGACATCCACAATTGCAGATGCGTTGCCTATCCTAAATCGACGGAGGAGGAGACCCACATAAAGAGGATGATCCCCTTCCTATGCGTCTCCACCGTCAAATCCACTTTCCCATCCAATCCTTTCCTTATGAGAAAACGGTGGAACGGGAAAGGGACCAACATTGGGACTCCGGCACCACACTCATCAGACGAAACGCGGAATTGCTCCCGCTTCACGCCTGTTTTCTGTGTGGTCGTGGTATTACACCGGGCGAGCCGACCCATTAGTAAAGTAATATTGTTCCTATAACAAAACTATAGTAAAAACGATCCATCGTCTCATCGACTTTATCAGAATTTACTTCTGTTTTACATTCTAGTTTGTTTTAACAAATTTTTAAATACAACCGATAATCAACTGTATTACAATTCGGTAAAGTATATTTTCGTATAACTTAACTTAATGTTGGATTAAATCATCGCAATCTAAGCTAATAAGTGTTAACGAGCTTAACTTCGCGCTCGACGTAAGTAAACCATTGGGATAAATTGAATCGACGGAATTATCGCAGGAAGTGTTTAATGATATCTAGACTTCTATACTAATAAAATAAAGCGTAAACACACTACTTCGTGGCGTAGGATCACAATCACAGAATATTTTTGAATAATTATTTTTAAAATAAAAAGCCAAACACTTACATCACGCTTTAGGCTATACATTTTCACGCTGTTAAACTTAGGGGGTAAATAAATTGGATAAAATGAGTAATTTGGGAAAGGGACCTTAAGCTACAAGCTTCCAACATTAAGGAAGCAAGGTTGTTATGGTAACGGTAATTTTGACATTTGCAATTGACAATTGTAAACAATAAAACAAAGTTATTATAATTTCATGTAGATGAAGCCGGACGGGAACAGCTATTTTATAATTGTAATATATTGTATAATTGGTATGTATGTAGTTTGGGAGAACACATTGTCTACTCGATTAAAAATATGAACGAAAACATTATCCTCAAAGTATATTATAATGTTTTAAAATTTTAACATGAAATTTGAATAATGTACTGTCACTATTAACGCTAAAGCAACTCTTAATCAAGCCAAATGAATAGACGGCGTCATTAACATAATGCAATGAAATTTACATTAAATTTCCCCATTTAACTAAATAGGCGATGATTTGAAAAGATTTATACAGCCTGAAATATTCACAGAAAGCACTATTTTTAACAGTCCATTTAAAGGTACTGTAACCTTCGTAGCATGCAATAAAACTAATCTATGGTTTAAATGTCAATCAAAATTTAATTATCCTTAGAAATAAACATCATCTCCTCCTTATCCTACTCCCGTAGGGTCGGCGCACCGGGTTTTCGTCCTCCAAATAACTCTGTCATCCGTCATCTCAGTCATCACACCCTTCTTGATCATGTCACTTTTCACCTCTACCGATGAACCCCTCCACATTCATAACTAACGTCCTTCTTGTTACATGAGATTCATCCCTTCTCATAACATGCCCATACCACGCTAACCTTTTACTCCTTATTTTATCAACCACTGGTGCTACTCTCAAACTTCCTTTAATATATACCTTAGAAATAAACATGAAGATTTAAAATTTTCCCATATGTATGCGCGTCGCCAGCCGATGATTTGTCTAGGTCTAGGGGGCGGTAGCTATCATCAAGATTTTACATTTTTGGAGTTTCTAGGGAGGCACCTACCCCCTCTGTACTCCTGACGCTCTCCACACTAGTTGGTAAATCTTAGGTCTTACAAGCAAATCTCGATATATCTATGTTTCAATCGCACACCGTTAAAAAGTTGTAAATGTTATAGAAATTATTTACCTATTCGATCATTTTAATATGGAATACGTTTCCCCGTAACGCTATATTGACGTTTACTCTGAAGCTATTCACGTGCACTGAAATTCTGCCAATACGTCACCAATAGAATCCGCCAATACTGCTAATTAGAGGCGAAGCTCATTTCATTAATGACTGCGGATAAATGAGGGTTATGTATTATGTTGATATTGAGAAATCGAGAAGCACAGCTGCCTTGTGGAAAGGTCTGTCCTCGGTGGTTTTTCCA
>LD688970.1:2555831-2573887 GCA_003118335.3 Papilio memnon | reverse complement strand
AAAAAATCAGACCGAAAAGTTAAACGCACTTTAAAAGCGAAAAAAAGGTTTCATTTCTAGAGCTTAAAACGGTCTACTCGAGGCCAGTTGGTCGATTTTTTAGGTCATAACGAAATATGACAAAAATTAATACCTCAATAAAAACCGGACGCGTTCTTTAATTGGCCTAAAAACTAACTAATAACTTCAATGTATTTGTTTTGACAGAATTTTAGTAATTGTTTCCTTTGTGTTTATAGGTTGGAATTCCACCCCAAGAAATGACGAAAGATTCGCAGTTCTTTAGAAATAAATAAATTAACTGACTATAATTAAAAAACAAAAACCTGACTAACAATAATGGATGAAAATACTCAAAAACATTTAAAAAGAGGTATTAAAATATTTAAAAAAAGTTATTGCGAGTGGAATTCGAACTCGGTGTTTTTACAATTTTTTTTTCAGAATTTAATTTCTCTACTGTAGGTATTTGCTGATGAAATTTGGCACAGATGTCAAAGATAATCTGGAGAATTCACAGGCTACTTACCTTTGTTCTCTCTAATTCCGTGCGGACGGAGTAACGGGCGAAAGCTAGTATTAAAAATATATTTTAGTCATTCAGTATAGCAGCGAAGCTCTTGAGATTCGCATTATGTGGTTCCACATTCTCTCTGGCTTAAGTGGCGTCTTTGGGCGCAAGACTGGAGAAAAAAATTCCTTCATCTAGCACTCCACTGCCATTTTTCAAAGTTGGCAATGCTTGCACGCTTAAAACTTTTCAGTACACTCGACCTATAAAAACCTAGAGAGGTGAGCGCCTAGAGGCATTGTGTTTTTTATTTCTACTATAAAAATGTGATTGTTAATATGAAAGCTATAAAAGACATGGTAGAGGGTTTTTTATACGTTTTTATTAAATAAGTCATTTGATTTTAAAATAGATGTGTGGTGACAAAAGAAGGGATAAATTTAAGAATGTGTTTAGAGAAGTTGGGATGTAATGCCAGTATAGAAGAAATTGAGTAGGTAAAGGTTGGCAGGTTATGGATTTATGCAGAGTGATGATCGCATAAACAATAAAGTATTAAGATTTAATGTAGCTACAAAGGTAGAGGAAGAGGATATGCTTAAGAAGGGTGGGAATTCAGATATGACAGCTGATAGTGATGTATGGAAGAGCACACTGTGCCGACCCTCCGTAAGGACAAGTGCAGGTTGCTCATCAAATTCCTTTGTACCAATTTTATTACTTGGACTTTTGATTGTCAGTCTTAGGTAAAGGTACTAAATAAAATAGTATATCAAAAATCCTTCGTATTATTAAAAATACATAATCTCACGTCTTAACATTCGACAACTTGACGATCCTTTATTGTTGCCTAACTTATCATTTTCGGCTTTTAAACTTCACAACAAAGTTCTTGTTACTTCCCTGTTCGTACATCACCAACTATTATACCAAGACCCATGCCCTCCTGTGCCAGTTACGAAATAGCAGTCCAATAAAAAATGGAGAATAAATGGTTACTTGAAATGGTGAACTTTATTTTCTTAGCAATAGTTTTTAAAAGTTGACAATATTTTATTCAATATAAGTTCTCAACATTTTCTTAAAAGATTTCGTATTTCTTTTGTTGATTTCGTAGCTACGTTCCATATTTTTTTTTCCTTTCATCTCTAGTCACAATACTTTAACTTCTAATATCTACTTTGAAATTTCTTTCGACTTTTATCAATTATTTAATACCATCTGGCTTGAAATAGCATCTTTTTATACGAGTATATTAATTTCTTAGTCATTTTTACTAGGCGATCAGCAGTTTATGTCTAATTTGAAGTTTCTTTTAAGTACTGTTACATAGTTTTATCTTTAACTTTTCTTTTTTATTTAAGTATTCTGTTTACATAAACTACGACATTCTTTTTACAGAACCTAATTTACGTTTCTTTCAAATTAATTTCCACTAGTTTTTTCTTCGTCGGTGGCTCAGTGGTTCAAGCACTTGACTTGTAATCTACAGGTCTAGGGTTCGAATTCGACCGCCATGTACCAATGTGATTTTCGATTATTCCAATTTTCATATGTACATAATTTACCCAACGTTCTTACGGTGAAGGAAAACATCGTGAAGTCAACCAACCCGCACTTGGCCAGCGTGGTTGACTAAGGCCTAGTCACCCTAACTTTAGGGTAGGCTCCAAGCCCCTCGGTGGGGACGTATAGTGAGCTGGTCATGATGAGTGTTTTCTTTTGGCAAAATAATTTATGTTCAAATTATTTTTAATCTTTACTCTGTGTTACTAAATATTATATCAATTATTGTTTACCTTGAAAACATATGATTTCAATATCACCATATTTGTCTTACATTAAAAGCGTAACCATAGCAAGAAAAGATAATCGAAACACAAAGTTCGTTTCCGAAAAGGAAGGAAAAAAAATCGTGAACCGAGAGACGACGTCTTGAGAGATAAAAGAAATTTATTGCCAAGATTAAAGCGACCGACTACGTTTGTTTGGAGCCGTGTCAATCTTGACAGAGGAAAATGCAGAAAATTCCGCACGGGGATAGAAAAACATCGGTACTGAATATTCGAACTAAATTTCGCCCGCGACTCTAAGCGTGAAAAAAAAAGTAAGTAGCCTATATGTTCAAGACTACCGTCTGCATCTATGCCAAATTTAATTAAGATCCGTTCAACAGTTTAGAGGGAAAACGCTAACAAACATCCATCTAAACTTTCGTCTTAATAATCTTAGTTCGAAATAAGACTAGTGTTACCCGGCGACGTAGTTCGCGTGGAATGAAAAAACTTAGTAAGTATTGAAATTGAATTGATGCATGATTCTAAAATTATTTTAATTTCTTTGCACATCATTTTTGGATTGCTATTGCAATTTTTAAATCCAAACATTTTTAATCAAATGGATAAAAAAAATCTTGTCAACTTTACATTTACGAAGTTTGAAAATATCAATTTTTGACACGTCTCTTATAAAACGACCTTGAGATAACTTTGAAAGGTGAAATACCTTTTCCAAAGTTGACATTTTAGCCGTGTCTCCAAAAAAATAAAGCTGATTAATTTGACATTCAAGAAAATGAAGGTAATTATTTTTTGAATGAAAAAAAATGTCCATTGTTCAGTCATTATCAAGGCTTTTCAATTAGTAAAGAAAAATGAAAGCTTAATTGAATAAAATCAGTGAAATTCAATGCTTTTAATTTGATCAAACCAAATCTGTTAATTTAGCTTAATATGGAATCGAAAACATATTTATAGTCGAATTCAATAGCAATGAGAAATCATAACAAACCTACATTAACATTGAAACTTCCTAAAATAAATTCATAGACAATTAATGACATTGTTCGCTAATGTACATATAATTTCTCATTTCTATTGAATTCGAATGTTATTATTACGTGCTACTTTATTAACCAGGCTTATTATAGTACTGTGTTGTGGCTTTATTAACAACACCTTTGACTATGTTTTCATTGGCATGGAATTAAAAAAAAACTTCAATAGCAAATATCAGATCATCAGATCAGGACCTGATGGCGATTTTTGAGAGATTTCAGGTATTCCCGCAATCTCTGTCAAGGTCCCATGGCCTCAGTCAACTTCATTCCTTCATCAATTCACTAACAGTGGTAGAGCCCGCTTTAACATCTTAGCACGACTGGGTCGGCTCGCCCGGTGCAATACCACGACCATACAGAAGACAGGCGTGAAGTGGGAGCAATTCCGCGTTTCGTCTGATGAGTGTGGTGCCGGAGGCTCAACTTTAGTCCCTTTCTCGTTCCGCCCTTTTCTTATAAGGAAAGGTTTGGATGGGAAAGTGGATTTGACGGTGGAGGAGACGCACATGAAGAGGAAATTTCCTCTTTATGTGCGTCTCCTCCTCCGTCGATTTAGGGTAGGCAACGCATCGGCAATTGCGGATGTGTATGAGCAGCGGTCGCTTCGCCATTTTGGCGGATTTAGGTGGCCGCTTGCTCGTTTGCCACCTTATCACATATTATAAAAAAAAAAAACTCCTCCATATGGGCAAAAAAATAACTTGGCAGAAACTTCTAGTCTTTTATGTGTCTAGTATACGAAGACTTAAAAATATTAACAGATAAAATCAAACAATATAATGTCATAGCTTCTCTATCACTTAATAATCAGTGGTTAAAGGTTTTCGAACGATCGCTTTTTCAGAACTGCGGTGTAATGAAGTGAAACCTATTATGGAAATTGAAAATAGGACTCGTTTCGTTCCGAATACGAACTGTGATGTTTGTCGTGTTACTTTTTGTCAATTTCCATCTCCAAAATGAGGTCCCAATTCGATGGATTGTTGATTTGGTAAATTAGATAAGCGACCTTTGTCTGCTACTTCAAAAGAAAACCTAGATTTAAGCAAAATCTTTTATAAATATTTGAGGAGATCTCTGGCTCGGTAAAGATTTTTGTTTTATAACTACAAGTTGTTTCCCGCGACTTCTGTCACGTACAACTAAAAAGTAACTGATCTATGCGTATGACGAGTCTAATGCACTAGATCTAAACAACAAAAATCATAAGGACAAGAGAATTTTTGCTACTAAATTCCTCATTACTCGACTAAATTATTAGCCTAATGCCAAAGCACAACCCATATTTCATCCAGATCATAATAAACGTCCGTCCATCCATCCAAACTTACCCATGTATGATATTAGTAAGATTTAATAAATATTTGGCAATAGCTGTCGCATGCGTCTCTATCCGCGCAGAATTAAAAAAAAAACTAGTAGCCTATTAGGTTTTCTAGACTATCCTCTATATCTCTGCCAAATTTAATCGTGATCTGTTCAGCAGTTTAGGCTAAAAACTCTAACAAACATTAAGATAAAATATACCACGAAACAAAATTACTAGCAGAAAAAATCAATAAACCCGACTGTGAGCCCTTTTTATAATTTGATATTTTTCCGATAAAAACATTAACTAAATCCTCATCGCTACAAAAAGCGGACGTTAAAGTTAAGTGTTTAATTAAGGAGAATTTGTACCCCTTTACTTTGAGACCCTTGAGCGACGCCGGGTCGGGCTGTAATTAATTTATCTCATGGGACCTCTGGAATAGTAGTTTCAACTTGCAAAACTGTTTCATACAGAAATTATCTCTTTAGTTTTTCGTAAACGTGAGCTTTCGTATTTATTATAGAAGTTATACAAAGGCCGTTTCACATAAATAAATAATGAGGAACATAAATTCGTGCATTTGGAGAGAAAAGCGTAATATCTTTTTTGTCCATCGCCTCCTCTGTTATTATAAAGTATCTTGAACCTTCTAGTTTACTGTCGACTTTTTAGACAATTTAGTTTGCCTTTTGATTATTAGTCACCTACACCTACCTATCTATCCCTATGTATTCTTAGATCCTTTAAAACGGGTCGCTAGTATCGTATAAAAATATCAGTATGTGACATCCGCAGACGTCACTTACTATGACTGGCTGAATCAAGGTTACTCAAGGTCAAGGAATAATAGAGTAGACAATCGAAGTTGATGCAAGTCATGCTTATTATTGAACCCAAATATTTGTTAATTTGTACACTTTCCTTTTGTCATTTTTAATTGCTTTAAGGTATTGCAAGAATTTGTGAAATTATTGTATTATATCAACTGATCAACATATCTTTTACGTAAAACTTGAAGGGTAAATCAACTAGTCTGTTGTTACACTCATTGTGTTAAAAACCTCATCGCCCCGCATCGTAATGAAGTAACAAAAGCTAAGTAATTATGCAAGGAACGAAACAATCTAGCAAGCGGGCGACGTGTTATAAAGTCAATGGAACAGTCAGATAATTGTCTACAATAAAAGAACGATTTTCTTCAGATTTCTGTATGTAGGGCCGTTTAGCATTACCGGCGACCCTAACTGCAACACAAATTCTTACGAAAAAAAGGCGTTCGTGGCGGCCTATTACGAGTATGTCCGGAGCCCTGGGCGATCGTCTTGTTCTATCCTACGCTAACACCACTACTGTTTGTCTAATATGTTTTCTGATTGGTTTGAATATGTTTCTGTTATCTTGGTGCTTGCTTCCCCCTTTTAACACGTTTAAAGCGACAGAGATTTTGTATTCTTGTAGTTCCTGCGGTACCAGGGGTAACACACCCTGTATATCATTTATACATTTCTTATTCGCACTGTAAGTGAGATACGTACCAGGTGTTTTAGAACTGGTTTCGCATTCAACTTGTTAATAACTCCAAAGAAGACTCTTACTCTTTTGGTTACTCTTCTTCTTCTCAACGATGATGACTTCGTTCTTCGTATTTGAAGTGAATTCTTGAACATAAAACAGAAAAAAATCTGGAAACAAAAACAGTGGAACTATTATCAATCTTGTGTTTGTGTTTGGTTTTTATTGTCCTTTTCTAGTTGAAGTAGTAAATAA
The DNA here is from genome assembly GCA_003118335.3 of Papilio memnon. Taxonomy (NCBI): domain Eukaryota; kingdom Metazoa; phylum Arthropoda; class Insecta; order Lepidoptera; family Papilionidae; genus Papilio; species Papilio memnon. Next base: position 2,567,458 of record LD688970.1, on the reverse strand, counting down.
TGTTTTTAATATTGTAAATCACTTCCAGTGTGTTAATTATTCTCTGTGCTTGCTATTTTGCTAGTGACATTGTCGGCCGCGGGTTAATTCCATTAAAAGATTAACAGACCGCAGGAGCGTTGCGAGATCGGCTTAAATACTGGCAACGATAATGAGCAAAAGCGGAGCTTTCAACGATTTTAATACAATGTTATATTTTGTTAAATGTTCATTCATTTTATTTTCTATTATAATTTTATATTTACAATGTAATTACATTTCATTTTTTATACATATTTATTCATCGATCTTACAGTTTATGGGCTATTTGTCTAGAACACACTATTCTTCATCGATTTTATGAATCTATGTCATTGAAGTTAAGCATATTCAATAATTTAGAACTTTTCTGGAAGACTTTGATGGGAACCATTTCTTAGGATTTCTAGGAAGTAACAAATTACTATTGTCACATTCTCGTGTGAAAATAAAATGATACATAGCTTCAAGCGTGAACAAAATATAAACGATAAAAGTTCTAACCGATATTAACACATCGCAATCCACGGAAGCTCGAATCGATAGATAAACGATCGGTAGCCATTTGTCCCCGCTAATAATACCCCCTCACTTCGACGTTGACGGATGAACAGCCGATATTCCCAGATGTCAGCAAGTCGGCTCCGGACGCAATATTTTCTTTGTGTACATGCGTCTGGCGTGTAACGTTTCACTCTGTTATTATATTATATTCTTTGACGAGTGATTCGGGATGTATTTGTATAGCCCAGTTTTCCTTGTTTATTTCTTGTATTGATTCATATTGGTCTGTTATAAATGCTTTGTACATTTTTATGTTGTCACTTATAGGTTAGAAACAACTTTTAAAGGGAATGTTTTAATTTTTAGACTATCATCACCAGCTCGCTATACGTCAACACTGAGAAGCTAGGTGCACACGCTAAGTTACGGGTGACTAGACCATAGTCATACCTTACTGAAATCTGTAACTCTTGTTGTAGGCGTGAATAATTTTTTATTTGACTCTCGTTTTTGAATCAGTAAAGTCAAGTCTGTAATAGTTAGATGGTTTGCCTAATTAGGGAAATTTTCATATGCAAAAAATATGATTCAAGAAATGACTACTATAACTAGAGAGTAAAACATAATTAGGCACCATTGCCATTTGCAGACGAAAAAAAATCATCAAGTCGAACCTTTATTAACAAAATGAAAGTCGATAAAGAGAGCAAACCTGGCGTCAATAGCAAATCCTCGCAAATTGGGGCAGTTCTTTGTAGAGTTCGCGTAATGAAACGGCTGTCGCTTATTGCTTACATTTGTGAGGAATATAACGAGGTATTGGTAATATCCAACGATGACGTTAGCAATCTAGAAAAAGATCATCAAAAACATTGGTAAAAACAGGATTAAATTATGTTTAGTAAGTTTAAGAATAGTCAAAGAACTAAATAAGGATATCGAGAATATCGTTCAGGAAACTGTAGTGTATAAAAAGCTATAATTGAGTACTTATGTAGTTTTCTAGGATAAATTTCTCATCAAAAATGGTAGGAATAAAGTTTCTAGGCTGTAAATGTACTTTTTATAAATGAATTTATAGTTGCAATAATTAATGTAAGGCAACAAGGACAAAGGAAGACCGAAAAAAATATGGATAGATTGTGTAAGATTGAATATGCTTAAGAGAATTCAGATATGACAGCTGATAGAAATATATGAGATAGGAGAGAGTTGAATTGCTATATTATGAGAAACTGACGTTTTAGACACACATTAAAATATCTCCGTGGTACGTTGATATCAAAATAATCCTAAATTGAAGATTTACGAGAAAATACCCAAGAGTAATAGGATTATCTCGAAACATAATAATAGTCTGATTTTTCCTCCAAGAAATGAACGCCGGAATCACAAAAGGTAGATGAGGCAATTCTATTTTGATATTACGTTTTTGCTTTTAAAGAAATCATATTTCTACGTACATTCCTTCATTTATCAATCATACCGACTTTTATATCATAGGTGCTTTCGCCTGCGACACCGTCCGCGTGAAACTTAAAAAAAAACAGCCTATTTTATTTATTTATTTTTTATTTATTTATTCCAAATATAATCTATACATTCTCTTCATCTGTTACTTTAGGTTCTTAAACCTTTTGGTTTGTGAGAACCCTGCACATTCTCCGTGGGTAGTTTACATTTTTTTTTTCTTGCGACGGATACGCCTTATACGTTACTATACAAACTAGGGACTTAAGACATTAGGATATATAATTGTGTTAAATGTGATGTGAGTTATAAGTCATGTGTATAGAATATTGTAAGTATGGTATATAATGTGTTATAAGTTTAGGTTAGTTAATTTAACGATAAAATAAGATTTAAGTTTGGCTTTTAGATTTTTCTCATTTATTGCGTGTCTTATATTATTTGGAATTTCGTTAATCAGTGTTGGTGTCAGGTGCTGTGCTGTCCGTTTACCGTAAAAGTTTTTAATTCGTGGTATACATATTTTGTTTTCTGTTACACTTCGTGTGATAATTTTGTTTTTGCAAGGGTTAAGTATTTCGTAATTAAAATATTGCTCCACTAAAACATTGTATTTTATTTTTTCGTGGATAGGTATTATTTTGCAATATTTAAATATCTCCGCTTTATTATCCAGTAATTGTGATTTTATATTGTTTGGTACCATTGTTTTTAGTATTCTTAGTTGTAAATTTAATATTCTATCTAGGTAACATTTGTTCATCCAGATTATGTTGTATATCTATGCCAATTTTCATCGAGATTAATTCAACTGTTTAGGCTACAAACAAACATCCATCCATCAAAAATTTCGTATTTATAATATTATATAAGTTCAAGGAATTCTAGATATTAAAATTGTGATATCTGATAGATCTCTTGTATGTGCACAAAATGACATAACATAAATAATCCAACACTGTTAAAACAACATAAAGAAGTGTTAGATAGAATCACAAATTAACTATCAACATAATTTCGCAACAATATCCTCATTCATTTTAAAACCATTGTTTTATTGTTCGAAATAGTGTAGCACATTTGTCGGAAACATCGTTTTAATAGCTAAAATTGTGCTAAAACTGTTTGGTTTACCCATTAACGAGCAATTAATAAATTTTAACGTTGGACACAAATGTAAAGGCTTAGGACCACAAGCTCCCTTTATTAACATGGATGTTAAAACTGAAATAGGACCGTAGAGTTGGAAGTAATTCTTTATGGGCAATAAATTATTATTTTCTGACAATCCTTTCCTTTAATTGTCCCAGTGAATAAAGTTCTCTTATGGGATGTCTTTAAGTGATTAAATGTGTTTGTCTTTTGACGCTATTTATGCAAATATTAAGAAAAAATTTGTCATAATCGATAGACGTAGATATTCTAGATTTCCATGTGGATTCTAGAACACCGCTTTTTTTTTCATCTACATCCATACAAGTGTACGATAAGCTTACCTGTTTGTGGTAATAATTATGTATCTATTAAATTAAAAAGTACAATTTGAAATCTGTTGAAGTAAAAATTCTTTTCAATTCCTTTTATTCACTAACTTGAAATGGTTTAATGTAGCCGTAACAGAACTTGTGTCGAATTATGTTGAACGATGAAAAAGGTGCTTTCTCCAACAATGCCCAATTCCCTTCTTTAAGTGCAAAGTTACCCTCGACTGACATTTCCGGTGAATTATGTTAAAAACTTTTTCTACGGCTTACGTTGAGCTTGTACTTAGGGGGTTCGGTTTTGAGTAATAATGTTATTTGATTAACGATACTTTTAAATCTCATTATAATAGGTAGTGAATTTAGATCACGTAACTTGTGTAAAAAAATTATAAATTTGATGTTTCAGAATCTGCACAATTTAGAATTATCAAATTTAATATTGTAAAGACCAGTGCTGTATTTAGAGAAGACAGACCAATCAACAAAATTAGTAATATCTTCTAATATACAATTACTTCCCGCGACACTGTCCGCGCGGAATAAAAAAACTTTATTAGTGCCTGCGTGTTCTTCCAGATTGTGTACGTATTACATCTATGGGCTGTTCAGGTGATAGGTCAGAAACATCTATCCATCCATCTATCTAAATTTTATTAATAAGATTATTGTTGTAAAAGTGCTGAAGTTATAATAAAATTTCACAAACAGTTAAGTCTCCGTCTGACGATACTTTTAATTAGATTTACGGAGAAGCAAGGCTATAAGCCATGCTAATGCGGTTCATCCCGCAAAGTATGAAATAATCTCATCAACTTGCTACAGCCTTTTTTATTCACTTTACTATCATAAATTAATAATTTATATAGATTTGAAATTTGATAGTTTTTTAATGTTTGATCAGTTATCATCTAATGCTCTACTATCCTTTATACTTGCTATATCTAATAATTAATAAAACATGGACTTAAAGAAATCGACTTCATAGCAAATGTATTTTTTACCTTGGTGATCAATTTATTCAAAAGATTTGTGACCGATTCCAATAAATCTTACATTACAATGCTAGATTATTACTAAATAAATTAATATTAATTATACTTTAAAAAAATCCACCCGTGTCAAAACACGAAACTTTATTGAGGTTAATTCAAATAACGAGATAAAGAAACAATATAAAGTATAAATCTGGCCCGAGTAGGATACCCTGTGGGACGCCTATACGCAATACGGCAAAACTCCAACAACATTGATTTAAACTTTGTACTTCTGTAAATTAAGTATAAAGTGAGGAGTAGCTTAGTGCTTGCAACAAGTTTACCTAAGTTACATTACAAAAGTCTCAAGCTTAACACATTAAAGTTTAAGTGGATTTAAGATGTTAGTGTTTGACTTAATAAATGTACTGCCGCAGTATGCAGAATCACATAAAATTTTTAATTCTAAAATTACTCGTAATTAAGCTTTAACTTGTAAAATAACATTAAGCATTAAGTACTTATTTATTTTTACTTCTGTATACGAATTAAGACGTTAACGAAAGAGCGTCGGTGGCTCAGTGGTTTAAGCACTTGACTTGTAATCTACAGGTCTTGGGTTCGAATCCCGCTGCCATGTACCAATGTGATTTTTCGAATTTTCATATGTACATAATTTACCCGACGTTGTTACGGTGAAGGAAAACATCGTGATGCAACCTGCACATATCGGCGAATAATTTCAAAGATATGTGTGAAGTCAACCAACCCGCACTTGGCCAGCGTGGTTGACTATGGCCTAGTCACCCTATCTTTAGGGTAGGCTCCGAGCCCCTCGGTGGGGACGTATAGTGAGCTGGTGATGATGATACGAATTAAAATCTTCCAAAAGTTTATTTTCTCTCAGTCTTTAATCAGTCACCAGCAGAATCTTAGCGTACATTTATTTTAAAAAATCTACGCCATGGAAGTGAGTATCCATTGAACAATTTTGAGTGCGATAATAAATTATTTTAAAGGTTGTTCGTGTATTTCTTATTAACACGTTTTTAGATAGCAAGGAAAAGCTTAGTATGCAAACTGGATGCAACGTTGTCTTTGCTAGACGTCTCGTGTTTGCTTGTACAGTTTACTGTATAGTGCATGTGTTCATTTGAATAGCGTAGTCTACAATATACAATATACAAGTCATAAGCTGAAGCGATTTAATATTTATAGAATTATTTCCAATCGTGAGATGGAAATGAAATTTTTGATTTGGAATATATCTAAAAGTTGGATGATGAAAATATGTTTTAAACTAGCTTTCGCCCGCGACTTCGTCCGCTTGAAATAAAAAAAACAAAGGTGAGTAGCCTATGTGTTCTTCCAGACTATCCTCTACATCTGTACCAAATTTAATCGAAATCGGATCAGCAGTTCAGGCTACAAACTTTAACAAACATCCATCCATCTAAACTTTCGGATTTATAGTATTAGTATGATATGATAGCTTTTGTCTATGACCTCGTTCGCGCAAAGTTAAACGGATAAAATTAGTTTGTATCCTATGTGTTCTCCCAAAGTCTTCAGTATATGTGTCAAATAACATAGAGATCCGTTTAGTTGATTTGGACCTACGCAGTAGATTAATCTTTCTAACATTAAAACTCGACCATTCCAAGAATAGGTTTTAACTGTATTTAACGATACCTAATCTTTTACCGTGGCTTCATTTATGTTACACAATAATTTAATAGAGAAATCTTATAACTTGGACCACTTCTACTCAACGTAGCAGCCAGCGATCGCAAGTCAAGCCATTAACTGCCCACACGGGCTCTGCTATGCGGATCATGGAATTTGAATTTTATTATTTAGTATACACTTATATTAAGGCATAACTCGGCTATCTTTTTTTTAAATAATGTTGTTTATTAAATAAAATATTCCCTCCATCCCAAAATTGTATAAGCAGGGATGACAGATTTCCTGAAAGAGAAAAAAACATCATTTTCTTTTTACTCAATTCAGGTGTCATCAATCTGGAAAACATTTTCTAGATTCTTCTTTAAAATAATTCATTTTAATATACATTTCAATAACATCGAAGGTGTTACTTATAATGTTCTCTTGATAGTCCCATAACTTTGAACTGAAATAAACAAATATACACAGTCATAGAAAATTTTCTTTAACAAGGATAAAAATATTATTTTTATACAATTATATAAATCCAACTTAGGCCTGAACTCACCCATCCCCCGAATATGTCGTTCTTATAACGAATTGCAGAGCGAAAAGCACAACACCGATATGTTTCGCACCTCCATACATAATTAAAAAAAACACATATGCTCACATTCAAAGGCACAGACATAGGACTTGGTTTTAGCCAAATTTAATTTTTTTCCCTCTTATCTTGTTCTACATTTTCTGTAACCTAACCGTAATGTTTTTTATTTCTCTATTAATGTTGTATACCTATAACTGGATTTGTTATCATTCTTATGTCTTATAATTTATTTCTTATGTTATTGTTGTATAGTTTATCTGTTGGTGTACTTTATAAATAAATAAATAAATAAATAAATAAATAAATAAACATCCTTAATAGCATCCCCACGATCAACAATAAGAAAGATGTGTCGAAACTTTTTTACTATTATTAAGAATTTAACACGCGTTGCGGCGCCGGCTCCCTTTCGTCCCATGAGAAATCATAGGATATATTCGCTGAGAAAATGTGCAATTGTGGAAAAGATTCTCGAGTTATTACTATGAATAATTTACGGTGTAGCGACAGTGGACCGGAGGACAAGTTATTCCTGTCCTGCCTCTTTGTTTTAACGTGGGTTATTTTTAATAGTATGAAGTCTGATTTTTTTAACAAGCAGTTTGTCTTCCTTTAAATAGACCTTTTTGGAAAACTGACAGCATCATCATCATCACAAGTTCACTATACGTCTGCTGAAAGCCTCCCATAAGTTTAGGGAGACTGGACCATAGTCAACCACGGTGGCCTACTGCGGGTTGGTCGACTACAATATGTACGTTAAATGTACTGAATATCATCAGGTACTTCGTTTTCATCGTTATTAGATTTTCAAAATGTTTTGAGTCTCCCAAAACAGTAACAACTAAGAACTTAAAGAACGACCATATTCTTTAAGTTCTTAGTTGTTACTCTTTCTTTAATTGTGTTATCTCTAGAATACTCTTATTTTTAAATCATTGCTGTTTTAACTATATTTCGTCACATGTAATTTATCCATAAGTCTACATGATCACTATACCGTTTGCTGTATTGTAATTAGACATAACTTCATCTTATATTTGATGTCAACGTTATTTTTTTATTTCAACCGCTTTAACAGGGGACTGCAATTCACGGAGGCAAAACTCCTTTTTCTAATTTGGCATTCGCAAAATGTAAACAAACACCTTAATTACTTTGACCCGAGAAGGCGTTGCCTTTACTATAGCGCGGTTAAAAAATGTAATGCCTTCCTCATTAGCAAAAACGAATACCAGAAGTGGAGGTTGGTTTTGTATTGTTTCACATTACGACCTCTTTGGTATAATTGCACCGTAATTTATTCATTACTGGATGGAAATAGAACGACTTTCTTATTTCTAATTGCTTAATTATATGTAACCGTTCCATATAATGAGGAACGTAAAGTATGAACCGTTGTAACTCATCGTATAAGAGAAGATTTAGGGGACACAGTGTGGAATATCGAAGGACATCCTGACTGAAAAACCTACACTAGTAGTTCGGAAAAAATCTGATGACCAACCTTCAAAAGAAGATTGTAGCCAAGATTTGTTTACGTATAGTTAATGCTAACTAAAATATTATAGTGTGTAAGTGGTAAAAGATAGTTTTTTTTTTCATCGGATGGACTGACGAATTTGAAGACGACTCCAAACTACCAGAATTCCAAAGAACCGATTACTTTCTATAGCTTACTTAAACGTAAATTGTAAATTTATCATAATATTACATCATGAATTAGGTGGTTGGTTACGTTTAAAAAACTTTTAAATCAAATTAAAATTTGTAGTAACAATTAAAACTTGTATTTTTGGCTTTATCAACTTGTCTACTTAGGAGCTTGTATGTAATAAATTATTACGTCTAAGTCTATTGGCTTGAAGCCAAGTGCTTCCAGTTTTTAACGTCAGTTAATCTAATATAGACACTATAAGAAGCTATTTAATCTGACATGAAGACTTTTTGGATTAGAAGTAAAACTCTCATAGAATAAATGGCTAAAGCAATTGAATAGTATTATGGTTAAAGACAAGAAGAAGTAAGCATCTGAGAATATAAAATTCTTCTGATTATATCTTACTAATATTATAAATGCAAAAGTTTAGAAGGACGGATGATTGTTAGAAGGTATTACCGGAACATTAGAATTAGTTCTACATTCCGTTAAAGTTTCAGATTTTTTAAATATGATAAAGAGGCAGCCGAACAGCAGGAACCCCGATTTGATCATTGACGAAAAGAACTACATTTACGTTGCCTAAGAAGGCGATACCGTCGCTTCTTAAAGGGCTATTGCAATTATAATAATTTCAATACAAAATTGCGTAATAGATAGCTACGCCCAAATAACTCTATCAAAATTGTATAGACTACTATTGTTGACGGAACGCGAACACTACTCAATTGTACTTCAAATTTATAAGCGAGATCCGGCATCATCTAGCATAACAAGAACTCTGTGGTTCAGAAATTCAACCTTATCTAAACGTGATAAGGTATCCGAAAAAATAATTGCAGTTCTAAATAAATTGGCAACACTAAAGGAAATACACAGTTCATTTACCACCTAAGCTTTTAGTACTTTTTTAGTCTGTGCCTATGTTTTGTAGCCGAGCGATCACCGTAATTGGATGTTGATTTTATTGATTTTTTACGAAATTGAATTTTACGTTTACGCAGAAAAAGAAATAAAATTTATATCCAAGAATCGAGAATAGGATCCAGTGTAAGAATAACTTGTATCGTATTTTTTATCTGGTATCTGGTCGATAATTACAAGGTTAAGTTAATTGAGTGTTTAAAGATAGACCCTGATATAAAACCACGAATATTACTTTACTGAAATTTGATTTAATTTTCTACTCCTGGCGTTTAAAAAAAACTATTCATTTAAAGTAAATTATAAATGTCAAAAATCACATCAAATCTTGGACAAATCAGTCAAATAATAACATAATACTTAATCCAGTAGCTTAAGAAAATCCCGAAGGAAAAACTGAACGCATTAAATCATTTAGTCTTGCTATGAATTCAATCTTTCTGAAATTCCCCAAGTAAAATAACAAAAGCCGTGTTCAGGAAGACGGAAAATACGAGAAGAAATGAAAAATAAACAAACGGCAAACGTCTGAATTGGAAAAAAGTGCCTAAAGAAACACATTCAAGGAAAGAATTATTACTTAAATAATTTCCACGGCTAAAAAAGATGCCTTTTTTGATATTTTTTACGCATTCTTGTTAACAGCAGTTTTTTTAAAGAATAGAGGCTAGTCGTCACACTTCTAAAACCTTATTTTAACTAGCACAACTGCTATTTCTATGAAAAATATTCTTCGTGGAAAAATGATCCAAGGACATGTTAACATCATTGTTAATGATGGCCAGTACACAATTATAAAACCTTGCTTTATATTATTATATGTTTAATAAGTTTATGCCAGTTTTAGTTGTAACACGTCTTAAGAATTTTTCGTTGCAATTTTACTAGGGTAGGTCGTGAGGAACGACTTTCATTGGGGTCGCTAGGCGGAGAAGGGACAATAGGAAAAGTGCCTCCGCCTAGAGAATCGCAAAAAATCAAATAGATTTATTAATTACTTATAATAGGACCATATTTATGACAGCTGGCCCTTCTATACTTATATTAACCGATTATTTTACCTATTCAGTCTGAACTGAAGAAGGTACAGTTATTTTTGGCAAATAGGATTAAAAAACGTTACGTATAATGGGTTTGCCGTTCCATCAAAGCGCTAGCAGGAACTACTGAAAGAATAATAAACTATTTTACAGGCAGGCAGCTACCGTAAAATAGACTATCAACGTATGGAGGCTTTGACGGAAATCAATTACCTAACGTGAGAAACAAACTAGAATGGATTTAGTGATCTTCTTACATCATCAAAACATAATAGGCGTTCACACAACCTCGAGTCTATCCTATGTTAGGAGTGACTAGAACATGGTGGTCTAGATTATTCAACCATGGGTTAGGCAAGTTAATTTACACATTAACTTTCAAAATTCAAGAAGATATGTGCAGTTGCATCACCTAAAAACATTAGATAAATGTCCAAACCAAAGGAACCCATTGGAACGTGGTGAGGAATGAACTTAACTACTGCGCCACTGACGCTTGTCATCTTTTTTATGTTAGGTTTAGGGAAATAATATTTTTTTTTAGTATTGTTGCACTGTTACATTCCGTACATAATTTATAATGTACTCGTACATCTTATACAGCATGATGAAATTTAACTTTATCTTTGAGGTCAAACATTTTAAATACAGCTGAAGTAAAGTTCAAAGAAAAATGGAACGTCTTTTAATCTTAAGCCATCGCGTAAAAAGAAAAGTCGCGACAAAGGTCTGAGGAAAGTAATTTGACTTGTTACTTTTTTACGGAAAGCCTTGTAAAATGCAATTTGAGACTTGATCATTACTGACAGTGATGGAGGTTAAAGACTCCCAAAACTATAACACACGTATCGTAAAAAATGTCGATCACTATCAAGGGGATTTAGAAATAACGGCAGTACTGATATAGAATTTTACAAAAGAAAAACAGGATTTTACACTGTATATGCCAGAGGACTAAGTTAAGTTCTTTTTCCTTCCTGTCATATCTTATGAGGAAAGGATGGAAAGGTAAAGTGGATTTAACGAGGTGGAGACGCCGCAATTCATCTACAGGACACGTCAAGTCTTGAGATTATGAAAATAAATGTATTGTATATGAACGATTTACAAAAATCTTTGTTACAAGATCATAAGGTCATAAGTTAAAGTAAGAATATGTTCTTTACTTATGAACTTTAGTCTAACTTGAATGTATCCATGTCAAGTTAAGTTTAACAGTGGTAGAGCCCGCTTTAACATCTTAGCACGAATGGGTCGGCTCGCCCGGTGCAATACCAC
>LD688970.1:2505358-2527474 GCA_003118335.3 Papilio memnon | reverse complement strand
ATTTATATAAAACTAGCTTTCACTCGTGACTCCATCCGCGTGGAATTAAAATAAAACAAAATTAAATAGCCTATCTGGTCTTACAGGATAACATCTACATCTATGTAAAATATCATCGAGATCCATTTAGCAGTTTAGGCTACAAACTGTAACAAACATCCATCCATCTAAGCTTTCTCATTTATAATATTAAATAAGATTGAACCGTCTTTATGATCGCACAATGGTTCAAAATTCATACACAAAAACGTGCACATAAGCAATTGTTGAATTTATTCGTTTTTATTTGACTCAGAGAATTGCGCGTTTCACAAGTCCTGCCTCTTAAAAGTCAAAGATCCAATATATGAATTTTATTTATACTTTATTACCTTTATTTTTGATCCATAAAAATACTCGGATACGTTCCAATTGAATTTCGTGCAAGGAAGACATAAAAAAAATGATTGGACAAATTACTTCAATTTGGTTGTATTTGATTTTCGTCATAAATTAGTACACAAAATGTCATTTGATTGAGCAACTGCTAGTAGTCAATTTAATTGAAAATAATTGCCTTCAGTTCCTACTTGTCCACGTGTACAAAACCAAACTGGATTTTGGTCCGGTCAAACACTTAAAAGCGACGTTCATAATTCTCTAAAATATGGAATACCTTATGTTACTTAATATAACATTAGGCTAGAAAAATGGTCGCATGCCAGTTAAGACTACAAATGGCAATCTCGATATCGACGCAGTATCCATTTGATCATAAAAAGTAATTGGCTACGTAAAAAGGGTTCTTGTTTTATGGCTAACGGAAAAGGGCATGATAAACAAACCAGGCCCTTCTGTTATAACCGACCCAACAGATAATTAATGACTTAAAAAACTATTATAGTTAGGTAACGAAACATATTTCAACTTTTGCAGCGTTTTCTATTTAATAAGCATATATCAGCACTTGCAGTCTATCAAAATCGATGTCATATAAATTAATACTGCATACATGCTGTCTGTGGGTGTTTCCCGTTGGCCCGATCGGCAAACGGATTCGACTCATCACGATTTTATTTCCATTGAATTGATTGATTATATAGATTCGATCGGGGCAATGTGAAAAATCACATTGGGTCGATTGATTGGATCAGCGATCGGCTTAACGGGAAACATCCCGATCGGAATCTCGGCTTTAAAATAAAGAAATATCTATTTTAACTAAAATTACAATCACGTTCAACTGTAGTGAGTAGGAAATTTACGCCCTCGACTGTACACTAGATGCAAATACTCAGTACGATCAAAGAACTAAAAAATACAATATTATGAAAACTTACAGCGCTTCTCAAAGCATTACAACATGTATCCTCCACATAACATACTGTTAAACAAAAAAACTGACGACCAAAATAATAAAGAAAGGCCTTCTAAAAGGCATTCTTGCCCGTGACCGGAATAGTAATTCCCTTTTAGCAGACTCTTTGAACGACAATAATTTCGCTAAAAGTATACCGTATCCATTGATATCAGAATATTTATTTTATACCCACTCCTTCAGATGGTTGTCGTAATATTTTATGAGCGTAAATCGGTGCTTTTATTTTCATCAAAATCTATAATCTTTATGAGACTTATATATCCAATAGACTCGAGATCAGGTACCGATCCTTATCCTACTCCCGTATAGGCGCATCGGATTTTACTTCCAGATAACTCTATCATCCGTCATCTCAGTCATCACTACCTTCTTGATCATGTTACCTTTCACGCAATACATCCAAATGTTTCTAGATTTATCTCTACTGATGTCCACACTCTTAAATATAGTTCTCCTTGTTACATGTGATTCAATAGATTCGATACAGTTGCTTGAATTGATGCTATTCGAAAATTTTGATAAATGCAAAAATAAAAAAACGGAAGTTCACGAGATATTAATTCACTTCGTAATGTTCAACTCCTTTTAAATTAATTTCTATATTACTAGTCAAGTGTTTTATTCACTCTTAAAAACATTTGTGTTACATCTTGCTTCTCAATTTATCTCCATGTTCCTAAAGCAATAACGAACCGAACAATTGTAATTCATCACAAAGACTGTAGCAGATGAAACTTGGCTTCTTTACTTCATTGTTAAAACCAACTTGGTTTCGAGTTCTTTCCGAACACATAAATAATGTAACAGACACATTCGGGGAGGCCGCACTTTTTTGTGTACGCGCTGAATTTGTAAGCTTCAAACCGACACCTTTAGGCAAAGGGTCCAACTGAGGGGAAGACGCGAGATCAGAATAAATAAACAGCAATACCATGAATTTAGGAAGGTTAGAAATGAAAATTTAAATAGCTTTATAATTAATACAGGCATTTACAGTTAATTCAAATCAAATAGACATCAAATTTTACTAGTTTTATATGATTCAAAGAAAGTCGTACAGATGCGATGATTTTAGATGATATCTCAATCGATTACACCTCTATTTTACTCTCTCTCTCTCACTCTGTGTATCTATCTATCTCACTTGCCACTATTATTCTCTTAAACACATTCTCGTAATAATCATCCCTTCCGTTATGACAATCTAAAAAACGACTTTGATCTCAACTTTACATAAAATCAGTAAAACGAAAGGTTACGTTAAAAGACGAGACGTTACGTACAAAGACATCTAAATTGTTAATTCGAATTAGCGAACGTCGCCTTGGAAATGGCAACAAATTTAATCAGAGAGGAAGGGCGGGCAAACCCCGAAGTATGACAAGGCTTAACGATTCGAGGCTCCCCAACAAAGACCTTTGCCAGGCGACGGGACGTAAAATAGAACAATTCGCCTGATATACAGACCGCTAACGACGCTGTAACACCGTCTGCGATGCCGTGACAGTAACGAGGAGATCCAACCTTTGCTAACAAAGATTTGAAAATGTCACGTTTTGATTTTGAATTCTCAATAATATTAAAGCTTAGTAATTTCAAGAAAGTTATTCTTTAATAATCTTACTAACATAAGTGCTAAACTTTAGATAGATGGAAGTTTGTTATGATTTCGCCTCGTAAACGGCTGAATGGATCGCAATGAAATTTGGCATATATGTCTGTCAGAATCAACGTCGGGAAGAACATGTAGTCTTACTTTTGTTTTTAATTCCACGGGAATGAAGGCTCAGGCGAAAGCTAGTTTTGATATGAGTGTCGTTTTTAAATATAAGTAAACTTTTATATTGCTTGGTCTTCTTCTTCTTAAGCATATCCTCTTTCACACAATCCATCCATACTTTCTTCGGTCTTCCTTTGTAGCAATGCACATTTAATCTTAACCCTTTCTGGTTTATGTCCTCAACCAGAAAGTGTAACAATCGCAAGCAAAATAACATTTCTAAATAAATAAAAATGTCTAAAACGATACAGAACCTTTCTCGAACTAACAAATAAAGTCATTCATTATTAAGGTAATAAATTGTGATCGAAGTGAATTAAAGATAGAACTTTATCGGTAAGCTAAATAAAAATAACAAAAAAGAAACTGTAGTTTTCCACTGCAGAAACTTTAAAGGCCATTCTTTAGTTATTTTTATCGATAACACAGTTTTTATATATGTGATATCAATAGAAAACCACAATAATAATTACAAAACATAAAACAACGAATACATTAATTTCAAAACAGCACAATGTTTCATTCACCATCGTCATTAAGAGCAACCTTTGTATTAAAAAAATATATTAAAATCTCTTTGATAACTCAAACTCACCTCTATTTGTATACTAGCGGCCCGGTACGCTCTGTCTGCCGTGTTCTGTGCTTGACACGTGAACGTTTGATTGTGATGTTCCTGCTTGGGGGTCAGCTTCAAAACAGACCTGCGTATTTATAAAAAAATAACACACTAACCACAAAATTCGACCCTTTAAAATTACAGTAAATTAGATTGTTAAAAACCAGTAACAATTTTTAATCTAATTTAACTAAGAGTACTGGCAGCCAAGATAAGGTTAATGTTTTTATACTTATACGGTCTTTAACTTATTAACTCTTCTTCTCTTAATTACATTACAATGATTTTTATGATTGTAAGCTTTAATTCCTACGTTTTTCTATGTGAATTTGTATATAGAAGAAAATTTCTAGCGTAAATAAATCAAGTTCAAGTTGGATTTCTTTTTAAAACAAATAGAGCACAAACCTTGCAGTAAATCTATGTCCATCTGATAGCGGTTCGATCGTGTTCGTAACACCTTGTGTTATAACTCCAGCATTACTGTCTACCCACGTGATCTGAAACAAAAAACATTTATATAGTTTTATAGATAGTTCCCTTAAAAGCATGGATATAAAGATAAGATAACGTTGTTAATATTAAAGAGGTTGAGACGATAAACGATAGTCTGGTTTAGTAGAAAATCTTAAACATATTTTGTCGTTGATTCACTTAAGCCTTCTACAGACGTTCATATTTTACCTTTAACTGAACAGTCGGACTGTCGGTCTGTAGGCAGATTAAATTCAAAATTACGTCCAAAAAGATATTATCATCTTTGCCATTATCTTAAAAAAACACAGTAAAATGTAAAAACCTCACTGCAACCGCTTGAAATATTTTCTTGATTCGATCAATCGTGAAATATATCGAACAGTCATTGAGATCTTCGTTTGCAACAATCAAACAAATAACGATATTATTATAATAGCAATCATTTATGTAAATTAATATGCTGTTGCATTAATGCTTCAACCAGTCTAGATCCAGTCTCCAAGGGATTGTGGATCGACTTTATATCCAGTCTCAATAGGATTGTGGATCGCGACATGATATTCAATTTAAATCCTAATTGTATCCGATCTCGAGGGTAATACCTATTAACCCTATTCCAATGCAATTGAATTCAATTTCTATAACTTCAATGGGGTTCTATATTTTTCTAGACATTAATTGAAGAAATGGGTTTTTTTCTTACTATTACGGTAAGATGTAAAAGCTTAGCGTGGTATGGCATGTTATGAGAAGGGATGAATCGCATGTAACAAGAAGGACGTTAGTTATGAATGTGGAGGTACACCGGTAGACCTAGAAAGAGATGGATGGATTGCGTGAAAGGTGACATGATCAAGAAGGGAGTGATGACTGAGATGACGGATGACAGAGTCATTTGGAGGATGAAAACCCGGCGCACCGACCCTACGGGAGTAGGATAAGAAGATGATGATGATATTGCGGTAAGATGTAATTATCTGGTTATCTGATTGACGAAAATGCCAATGTTTATTACTCTTCTGGCATTGTATAATATAATATTTGTAGCCTGTTCTGGAGATTTCGACAATGTTAGTAAACGTATCCCACAGAAGAGTAAAACATTTTTTTTACTTTACGTGGTACTGCAATGTATGCTGCTTTATGCTAATGACAAATTAACAGGAATGATATTAATAATAGTTTATAAACAAAATTAATTAGCAACTAAATAGTATTCCCTTTAAAATAGAATTTTAAAGCAAGAGTCAAATAAACAGTCGTAACAATGAGAAAACAAATGGAGCCGGCAATTAATAAATCTTGAGGAAACTTGAGAAGGAAGAAGTTCTGAGCAATTGTAATTAAGTAGTACTTGCTAATTTAGGCACCAAGAGTTCGCAAGTACTTAATTCAGAGCTTTTTTAACGTTCAAAGAGGGAAAGTTTTAAAATTATCCGTTAAGAGAATGCTAAGGTTTTTTTAAACTTTAAAAGGCGTTGAAAATTAGATTTTACTTTGTTATTATATGGTGCTGAATTTTTTTTAGAATGAAGGAGTAATTTCATCTTATGTATTAAGATATTCGTTATGAAAAGTAACAAGGACTTGCCTTGTTACTAATTAAATATGACCTCCTATAGCTTGACCTGCTTTGCAGATTTAGATTGAGATGTCATATTCCTTATAACACTTCACAAACTATTGCTTTTCATTGTCTCTGGTTCGTTGCTATCAAATTATCCACCATCAGATTCAAATCAGCAGTTAAACAATATTGTATGGGTATATGGTTTATTCCATTTAGAATGACTACAAAGGTAGAGGAAGACCGAAGAGAGTATGGATGGATTGTATGAAATATATGCTTAAGAGAGTGAATTCAGATATAACGGCTGATGTATGGAAGAGCACCACATACTGTGCCCACTGTAAGGACTGCGGCAAGTTGATATGGTTTATTAAATTTCTTTGTTTTCTTAATTATCGCACTCTTCATACTAATTTGTCTGTCAAGTAACTTATGCCGTGTGAGTTAACTCGTAAAGTCACGTCAAAGGAGCATAACTTCTAACAAGGGTACGTTATTCTGACAAATGTTACTTCGCAAACTCCTCATTGAGTTGTCTTTGTGAATTCGGTTTAACTCTGCATTAAATGTGTGACTTCCCATTGCACAGAAGGGGAAAGAAATAGAAGACAAAGAATAATATGCAACAACAAACAACGTAACCTAGAGAGGAGACCACAGACCTTCCCCTTAACTTCTTCTACTTTCATCTACGCATAAATGCCCTTCGGTTTCGAGTTAACCTGATACCATTCATTAAACTTACAGACATCCATTCTACAAAGACACTATAAGAATTGACAGTAATGTATCCACTAATTATAAGTAAGTAATCTATGTACATCTATAATAGTAACATAATAATATATTACTTTAATATAGGTCAAACAAAGAAATTTAATAAGGTACTTCACAGTGGAACTTCAAAATGAATATTGTTCCAAATTTCGGTATCAACGTCTATAAATACGACTCTTACCTCAGCCGCTGGCTTCCCACCAACGGATACGCACTCCAATTTGATCGTTCTATCTTCAGCGGTAGAGAAGAAATTCCCTTGCAGTATTTTCGGTGGTTCAGGTGCGACGAGGACCGACAGACGGGCGTATCGAGATCTAATTGCAGGTTCCCCTGTACAAAAGAGTTTTAATTTGTTTCACTTGAATATACATTTGTAGTCGTAAATGCTAGTATCATTTGTTTACGGAGCTTTTGTTTTCAACAACAATAATCGTCATTTGTTTGTTTGTAGTTATTCATATAGGTGTCCTTTTTGAAAGGAACAGAGATGGAAATATTATTCTCAAATATGTACGTCATTGAGAATAGATTTCTTATTCCTTTTTTAAAAACGATGTCTTCTAAGTAAGAGAAAAATACAGCTAGAACATTGTTTGAACAAAAGAAAACAAGAGGACAGATTAAGAAGAAAGTATAAAAAGCAATATCCAATAGCAGCAAATTTCATAAAAACAAAAATAAAAAAGATGTTTAGAAAAATAAAGATCGAAGATTCAGAACGTAACAGGTAGAGACCGTACCAACGATCAACTCAATTGAAACGTTATCTTTTTCTTTAACTACACAGCAAATAAATAGAACAGAGTTAATGATAGCAAAACTTATTTTTTTATCAAACAGAGAACACAATGGGTAACTGGCTTGCGGCAAAATTGTACAACTTTGCACTATTTAACTTACAAACTTTTGTACGGCGCTAAAAGTTCGCACCGTTGAAAACTATTTGTAGAAAACTGGAGAACTTTATATTCTACAATTGTGATATAAGGTGCTATGCATAACTAACAAACGGGTAATGAGGTGTACTAAAGTCAATTTTAAAGTTTAATTTTCGTTTAGTTACTGGTAATAATGTACGAACATGTTAGAGCGGGCGCACACCTTTGACTGTTATGTGATTGACGATAGTCGATTGTTTCGCAGCCCATTCAACTGTTTAGTTACATAACTAAAAATCGAGCAGTGTGCGCATTCCATATAGGCATCAAAGCGCGACTAAACAGTTGTGCGATAATTTAGTTAAAAAAGTGCGTGCTCTTAAAGGGTTAAAGACTAACAAACTCAGAATGTGTTACCGAAAAAAAATTGTTAAAGACGTGCTAATTACGCCGGCGATTGATATTATGGACGTCAACATGGTAATAACTTTTACCGTAAATATTTATTAGCAACTGGTCTGTGATATAGTTACTAGCTTATGCCCGCGACTCCGTCTGCGTGGAATT
This sequence comes from Papilio memnon, assembly GCA_003118335.3. Taxonomy (NCBI): domain Eukaryota; kingdom Metazoa; phylum Arthropoda; class Insecta; order Lepidoptera; family Papilionidae; genus Papilio; species Papilio memnon. The sequence goes on along the minus strand of LD688970.1, from coordinate 2,519,443 downwards.
AAAGAAAAAGAAAAGTGAGTAGCCTATGTGTACTTCCAGACGATCTTGTACATCTATACCAAATTTCATCGAGATCCGTTCAGCCGTTCAAGCTACAAACTCTAACAAACATCCATCCATCTATCTATCTAAACTTTCGTGTTTATTACTAGCTTTCGCCCGCGACTCCGTCCGCGTGGAATTAAAAAAAACAAAAGCAAGTAGCCTATGTGTTCTTCCAGACTATCCTCTACAACTATACCAAATTTCATCGAGATCCGTTCAGTCGTTTAGGCCACAAACTCTAACAAACATCCATCTATCCATCCATCCATCCATCTAAACTTTCGCATTTATAATATTAGTAAGAAGTAAGATTTGTTATCTGTTGGTCAAAATTGCATTGTGATAATGCTTTAATAATCATGATTGGTCAATAACAATACATGTTCAAGATGAACGTTATAATTGATAACACATATTTGTTTATATCTTGAAAACATTTAGTACCTTTTTGATACGTTTTAAGTTTTTAATATATCCGAATGGTAATACTTAGTCTCAGTTAAATATTTCCCGTTGCAGAAATAAAAAAACAACAAACAAAGAGATTGAAATATTGTAACACGGAAAACTTTTCCTCGATCGCTGCAATGCAGAGAAGAGAAAAGTTTTCGTCGCAATTTTTTGTCAACTTCTTGTAACTTTCAGATCGGAAATCTAGGTTTTGAATTTACAGCTGGCTGGCTTGTTGCAATTTTTATTTTTAATGGTTAAATATTAAAGGTATTAATAACAGTCGTAACGCAGTTGTTATCAGTCATGTGCTTATTTAGTGTTATTTTTTCCAAGGAACATTTATATATCGTAAAAAAAAACGATATGATTCTTTGAACGCAACTTTCGGTCGCGACTCCATTCGCATATTAAAAGATAAAAAACAAAAGCAAGTGGCTTATGTGTGGTTCCAAAATATGCTTTACATTTGTGACAAATATCATCGAGATCCATACAGTCGTTTAGACGGCAAACTGTAATAAACGCCCATACATATAAACTTTGGCATTTATAATATTAGTAAGTAGTAGAAGAAGGAACATTTTATACCATCATCTACCCACCTTATCCTATTCCCGTAGGATCGGCGCACTGGGTTTTCGACCTCCAAATAACTCTATCGTCCGTCATCTTAGTCATCACTCCCTCTTTCTAGGTCTACCTCTACCGATGTTCCCCTCCACATTCATAACTAACGTCCTTCTTGTTACATGTGATTCATTCCTCATAACATGCCCATACAACGCTAACCTTTTACTCCTTAATTTCTCAACCACTGAAGAAGGAACATTATATAAATTTCACTAATTATAACTTTGTAATTTCAGCATAAAGGGGCTATATGAATATTAGTTTTTAATTACTTGATCTCAAAGTACAGTTAACAAAAGCTGAATGTTCCGTAAGAACCCTTTTCATTTAAGATAAGAATATTCAAACTTGGTACAGTCAAATAGAAGTGAATTTATCAAAAGATTTGGCATTTGTTCACAAAGGCTTATGTAAATTAATTTCTAAAACCTTTCCGTTAACATCTGAATAGCGGAATCTTTTGCTGAAACGGCTAAAGTATTTACTGAGATTGCTAATTAAACGATTTCTATTGTCGAAGTAAGAGTAGCTGAGGTCTTAAAATTTCTGATTCAGAATAGCGCCGATTGTTTAATTGTTGTGTGTTAATTTTCGATCACGTGGACAGAGGTTCAAATCCCGCTATTAGACTATTGTGATATGTCATATCTTAGAAGTCTAGAGCTTAGTCGTAGAAGAATTATTTGTAAATCTTGTTCGGGTTATCTTACACCATATCCACATGTAAATTTAAATTGATAGGAAAAAAATGAATTATTATTTCAAACATTATCAAATACTTTAAAAAAAAAATTAATCATTTTATTAATTCCACGCAAACTGAATCACTTGTGGCAGTAAATTTTACATTCAAAGGAAATTCTATGGCCTAAGTCTTTTTATATTATTGAAAAAGAAAATTTAGAAGTCGGTAATAAAAACGAAACAAAAGTTCAATTAAAACGAGTCAGAAATGTTTATTCATTAATCAACAAATGCTCAATTAAATAAAGAATCTTTTTGGAAAATTGAAAAACAAAATACCAAATTGAAAAAATGGAATCAGCGAAACAAAGGAAAAATTTCAATAACATTTGCTAATCGGAGATGCAAATAAAGGGAACTCCGCAGAACGGAAAAGGGTTAAAAGAAATATTAAAAGTAAATTACGACACTGCGAACGAAACTTCCATTACTAATATGGCCGATGCCAAAATATCCACTAAAGGGAATAGGAAAGAAATAAGACAACATAAAATAAATGAGCAAAAGGATTTTCAATTTATTAAAACAAACACAATTTTCCAAGTTGTAGCGACAAAAACAATCTAAAACAAGTAAGTTACATAAGAATATTGTACTAAGAGTCCAATACAGAAAATATTTTTTTAGATTTTCATATTTGGAATAAAACGTAACATGTTCATTTTTATTTATAAAATACAAGTTGGCAAACGAGCAAACGGTCATCTGAATTCTTCGAAATGGCAAAGCGAATGCTGCCCATAAATATCTACAATTGCAGATGCGTTGCCTACCTAATCTTCGGAGTAGGGCACAGAAAAGACGAAAACTAGTCTTGCATTAACATATAAAAGATATAAAGATATGTGTGACGTCACCTAACCATTAGTTAGCCAGTGTGGTTGATTATAATCTAGTCACACCTTACCCTATAGGCTCCGAGCCCGGCAGTGGGAACGTATAGTGAGCTGGTGATGATTAACATTCGATATTATTTTTGCAATTGTTTTATTCTAAAGCATGGCTAATTAATTTGTAAAACAACATTAGAGAAAATACATTTTAGAAGTGACATAGATCTTTTGTAAACAAAGTCAATAGACATCCACAAATTACGAATAACCAATACCATTGTACCCAAGAGTATTGTCTGCAAAGTAGGAAATATCCTCAATTATTCTGAGGAGGAATTTATTTATTTATCATTTATTATTTTCTCAATAGCACTAGAATCGAGTGGTAATCCTCTACATTCTATCGAAGTATAATTAAATAACTAACGATCCGTCTCGGAATAGAAAGTAATGATTGGATGACCACAAAGCTAGAAGAAGACTGAAGAAGGGAGTGAATTCAGATACGGCTGTTAGATATTAGGAAGAATAGTGGATATGTCCACTTAAGGAAGGTAACAGTAAGGTAAAGGCAAAGCCGATTGATGGTGACCTTTCACAAGATGAAAATTTTTAGACATTGAACAAAATTTAAATACAGCCTATGTTACACAGGGATATTGTAACATTCTAAAGTAGATTTTTATAAATCGGTCTAAGTTTTTAGGTTATACTTTACAAACAAAGAATAATACAAATCTTTATAATAATAGTGTGGACAGAGAGTTAGAGACTTAAAGTAAACTGTACTAAAATTATTATACTTTCTGAATTTCAACAAGAAAACAAAAGTGTAAAAATAAAGTTGTTACTCTTAACAAATCATCATCATCATCATCCTCCTTATCCTACTCCCGTAGTGGCGCAACAGGTTTTTGTCCTCCACATAACTCTATCATACGTCCTCTCAGTCCTTAACAAATCCATTATTTATTTAATTTGTAAAAATTAATCATCACGACTAAGAAGTCAGTTCAAAATCCTAATTAAGCTGAAACTCTATAATTGTCATAGATACCGTTGGATTTCGTTCACAATAAAGTTTGAAACAATCCATCAAATGAAACCGTATTTCTCATCAATTTAACGTTTTATATTACACTCCAATTTACTGAAATACAAAGAAACTTTCATGAAATTAATTAATTTAGCTTTAACAATGATTAATTGTAAATAATCTGAGAGTCGTCTTTATTTTAATTCTCTTCTTTCTAATGCGAAAGTTAATGGATAGATGAATGTATAGGCTTCGTTAGTGGCAAACGAGCAAGTGGCCACCTGAGTTCACTGAAACTGTGAAGTCACCGCTGCCCACATGGGCAACGTATCTGACGTTTCCTACCCTTAATCGACGGCGGAAGGAACACACAGGTAGTCAAATCTACTTCCCTTCTTATCCTGCCCTCATAAGAATTTTGGGAATGCCATGGGGACTAAAATTAGGCGTTCGGCCGCACACTTGCTTCAAATTGCTCCCACTTCACGCCTGTCTTCTGCGTGGTCGTGGTATTGCACCGTACGAACTATCCCATTCGTGCGAAGATGTTAAAACGTTAAAGAAACCTACCTCTTAGTCCAGAGCTGACTTGGCATTGATATTTGGCGTCGTCCTCCAAAGACACTTCTCTGATATCCAAGGAGTAGTCACCTGTGAACAGATATTGTTTTAAATAAATTGTTACCATGCATTTTCTTTGCTAAAATGCTGTATTAAAAAGGTCACATTGTAATTGTTATATCTTCTAGTTTCATTTCCCTTGAAGAGAGAACATAAAGTAATATTAAGATTGTATATGAATGGCTCCAAAAGTAGTGGAAGACCGAAGAAAGTATGGATTGTGTGAAAGAGGATATGCTGAGGGGAGTGATTCCAATATGACGACTGATAGAGATATATGGAAGAGCAGAACATACTCTGCCCAACCACCGTAGCGACAAGGGCACGATGATGAAGGGACCAAACAATTGGAAGAGAATACCATCTCATTATTATTTAGTGATAGTTTTAAACATGATATTGGTATTTTGATTGAAATGTAATCATAGAAACTATTTATAGAATTAACTAGACTGCTTCCGTGGTGAAAGGAGAACGATAGTTATGAGTGTGGAAGGGAACACCCGTAGAGGTAGACTTAGAAAGAGATGGATTACGTGAAAGGTGACATGATCAAAAAGGGAGTGATGACTGAGAAATTATATTTTTATACTACTACATAGAACTGTAATTAATAGAATTATTAAACCAACCTTCTTCATCGCTTCCGATCATTTTATAACGTTCGTATCCACTGAGATCACGATGTAAACCAAGTCCGAAATCATCTTTAGTCCACTGCAGTTGACCAACTTTGTTCTCCACACGACACGGCAATATAACTCGGGAACCCACCACTGCTGTCTATAGACATATATCAAACATACTATAACAATAGACGGGACATTATGAACCATACTTTAAAAACATACCACTAATACATTTTGGTTGTCTACTCTATGACATCATGTATCGGTTTATCATTTAATTTGATGCAAATGATCGTAATGTCCTGTCTATAACTAGGGTATTTTTTTTTCATAAACATTCATAAAAGAATACAAAAGATCTTTAAGTTGAAAAACATCGAGTTATAATTTAATGACTTAGAAAAGATTTTAAGTGAACAATACTTTGAGCAAGAATAAAGACATTATAAATTACACAATAAAGAAATAAGCACGTAAATTGTATATAATTTTCATTCGACAGACTTACATATCCAACAATTTCGTAATAAAACTTATGTCATTACGTAAGTAAAAAATGCTATAAAAAATCGCCTCAGGCACCGACATTGGATTTCATTCGGTTACAATAAAGACATCATTTTTATTTATATAGTAATTTCAATAAATTTCACGTTGTCTAATAAGTATAATAAAAAGTTGAAACTTGACAGTTTCTTTCACTTACGTTGGATAATAAAATGTAAATGTGCATTAAACGAGAAAACTAAAATATTTTTTTGTTATATAATATTTTTTTACAACAATAGATGGCGTTGACACCTAATAAGTCGCCTATCAATTAAAATAACCTTTAATAAAATAACTTCATACAATATTTGTATTTTAATATTAAAAATCATTTAAAATTACCTGATCTTGTGGTTCCATCGCAAACTTCTGTTCAACATAACCACTACAAACACTGATCACTGATATTAAAACTAAATAAAACATACTAGTCCGTAACAACAGGAATAACGGTTTCACACACCTACTGGTTATTCTCAATCTACTCTTATATTCAGCCATAGTTTAAACGTTTTCCAACACTAGGGATATCCTGTCTATATTTAAATCACATTTTGAACGGAAGTCCAACCTCCCCTACTATGTCGATACTATTTTAATCACGGACGCATATAATTTAAGCGCCATGTCTATTTTTGGACACCTTTTTAAGTTATAATGATAAATAGTTAAGTGTTGCTTGATTTATTTCACATCGAGCGCACGCGACGATGTTCAGTGGGGTCAGCTGAAACAAAAAAAAAGATATTATAATTTTTTTACTCCCAAATCTTTAGTATTTTCATTGACAGTTCGGAAGGATGTTTCTTTCTACGTGTCTTCATTTTTTACAGCTAGTAAAAAAATAACAGCTTACATAGATTTCTGTATTTTTGAATATATTAATAAATGGAAACTGTGGAACATAATTTAGTATGTAGGTATAAATGTTTACAAAATACCCACTGTAAAAAATATGCATTGAAATCACTAATCGATTTTGGTATTAACTATAACCTGTTATAAAGTATGGCTAAAGTTAAATAAAAAAAAAGTTTAAATACGTCAAGGAAGTAAACATTAAATCTTAAAAACTCATGTGAACGAATGATCATGAAAGACAGAAGAAAAAACTGATAAAAAAACTTGAATAATAGTCAAATCGCGACATTTATTTAACTAAAATCTTACCTTAATCAAATCACAAATAATTTAACTAATGAACTAAAAATATAAATTCAATACGTGAACACATTCAAACAAGATGGTGAACTTTAACTGACTACAGTTTAAACATTGAGACTACAGAATTATTTTTAACCTACCCCTCTGTACTATTCGCTGCAACGAATTCGTTTTAGAGTTTTCGTTTAATTCTAACAACGTTATTCCATTGTCTAGACTTGAACGGATTTAGTTTATTGCTTCTATTCTATTAATAAATAATTATTCTTGTAGGTAGACTTACATTCAGCAAATATACTTTAATTTCTAATAAATCATTAATTAAAAACAAAGGCAGCAAAAAAAAACAAAGAGGAGTTAATACGATTCGAATAACTCGTCACATTTTAAAATCAGTCAAGCCATTTAAGCTATAAGTTACAGATAAACCGGTTTTATTAGTACAAGCTATTGCTCGCGACTTCGTCGACATGAAATTGAAAGATATAGCCTATATTACTTAGTGATAACGTACCTTTCTAATGGTGAAAGAATTTTTGAAATCGGCCCTGTAGTTTTTGAGTTATTTCAATACATACAAATATACAAATCTTTCCTCTTTATAATATTAAGTATAGACAAGACAATTGAATAAACGGCAATCAAGTTTCACTGGTATAATGAAGCACTGTTTATAGACATATCCAACAAATTGTCGATGCCTTACCGTAAATGGACAGAGAAGGGGACGTACACAATTAAGGTATTTCCACTGCCTATAGGTACGTTCCTATCAGATTACTTTTGCCAAAGTATCCAAATTAGGGTTACGTCACAGTCATAGCTACGTATTCCAATAAAACATGTCATATTAAAACACTTACTTTGCAAACTCATTGCAAATTTACAAACATGTCTTAGTAAATACTTAAAATAAATGTATAGATAAAGCTCGATAGAACTTTGTATACAGTTGACCAAAACTTTGAACAACAGCTTTGTAAAACCGCAGACAGAATTGATATTCTCCTATTTTCTTGGTCGTGTATTTCTAAATCCAACGCTCTTGACATTAAAATATACTGATTCAAGGGAAAATGAATCTTATCTTTAAAGCAATAAGGTATTTTATGTCTATTCTATATTTAAATTGTGACGTATCAGATGCCCGGAAACTCAGCGCAGTCTATACGAATCATACAAGAATTAACTCTGAATTAAAAAGAAGCCTGAATTTTTACAATCTATGTCAATCAAGGGAAGAATGGGAATCAAATGACACCCCATTCATTAAAATCGATTCAGCTGTTTAAGCTACAAGAGGTTACAATGCATAAGCTATATGTTTTGTCTCGTTCACACCTAGCAAGAACGATATTTCAGTAGCCTCATGTACAATTTTATAATATGCAATTATTCAAATTATAGTGTTATAAAATAAAGGGAGTTCTTTTAACAATATTTGTTTCCCTTTAACGATGTAATCATAAGTCTTTCGTGTTGTGTTTGGGTTTTGATAATTATAGGAAAATTATAGGAAACAGTACTGTATTGTATCTCATTGTAGTTTGAAATCAAATATAATAGAGGCCTTATTATGCCCAGGAACAAACAGCCTATCATTACTAAACCATGTAACACAGCCACGAAAGCGAACTTAAAGAAAAAAAAAGCGTAACGTTTCTAGAGATGAACAGAGTCACAAAAGAAAAACCGTACGAAAAGATTTCTATAGATTTAATGTATTCTTACAGTAAGTCTCTATGCTAATTTCTTTTGCTATTTTGGCTAGTTCATTAAATTCGCTTCGCTTTTAGTTCGCTTTTGGCTGTGCTACAAGCTTAAATGTTTTTGATACATTTTTAAGAAGGCTCAAACTTGATTTTGTATAAGGAACATGATTATAGGGCGTCAAGTTTGTTTATTTTAAGTTCTGTAATTTTTTTAATAACTGACACAGCGAAGTGATGTGTAGATTGAATGGTATACGCCCTAATGTGCTTATAAAAAACTTAATGTAGAATTCTGAAGGCAAAAAGTATTATGAAATTAGTAGAGAATCATTTTAATAGTGAATTTCCAGTCTAAAGAGTTATCGAATACTAGCTGTTGCTCGCGATTTCGCCCGCGTGAAATTAAAAAAAATATAGCCTATGTTACTCACAGATAAATTACCTTTCCAACGGTGAAAGAATTTTTAAAATCGACCCAGTAGTTTTTGAGTTATTTCAATACATACAAAAATACAAATCTTTCCTCTTTATAATATTAGTATCGATTCAATGATGGATAGATACCGTTAGCAGAACAATTAGTCACATACAACGAGAAGTTTGACTGATGTCACTGAGCAGTCGCTCACAGCGTCGACTTTAGATCGTGAACGATTAACTGATCGACCGTTAAATTAATCAACGAGCAATTACAGTGACTAGAGACCTTTGATGTGACGATGTGAATACGCCATTACTTCACGTTTGAACTCTATAATGTGTGTTTCAAATGAAATGTGCTCGTCAATTACAACGATCTGTCAAAATCAGTAGAAAAACGTTACAGTATTTTTTTTACTGACAGTACCTATTTTTTTTTTTTAGTTTAGTGTATGACGTCATAATATAGCTGGGGCTTATGTCCATTTAAATTTTAAACTTACTTGAGATCGTTTATGGTGTGGATCTTATAAGTCAAATACCTAGCTATCTATACTTCTATACTAATATAATAAACCGTAAACACACACTACTTTGTGGCGTAGGATGTCAGCATTCTCAGCATATTTTGAAAAATTCTTTCTTAAAAAAAAAAATCTGACGGAACATTCATTGATGCCTGTTCTTTGTAATCTATACTAATATAATAAAGCGTAAACACATATTTCTTTGTTGCCTAAGATGTCTGCAATCACCGCATATTTTTGAATAACTCTTTTATTAATAAAAAGCCCTACACTTAGGAGTTTTAGGCTATATATTTTCACACTATCAATCTTAGAGGGTAAATAAATTAGACAAAACCTTCATGTGTGAAAGGGACATAAACTACAATCTGCCAGCATCAACGAAGCAAGATTGCCATGGTACGGTAACTGTTATCCAATGTCAAAGGCCTACGTTGTCATTTGTGCATTTGAATTTTGACATTTGCAATTGAGAATTTGACAAATGTAAACAATAAAATAAAGTTTTTATAATTTCATGCGGATGAAGCCGCACGGGAACAGCTAGTTCCATAATAAAAGCTTTAAAACGACAGAAATCGCTTAGAATATGACATTTATAATAGCTTTTAACATTTATATTTTCCAATGTTTGTTCAAAGGCGTTCGCCAAACGTCAGTACATCAATGTTCATTCTCGTTTGTTTTTTAACGTCCCCAATCCTTCTGGGAACGGATGTACGCTTGCTTTTTACTGTTACTGCTCCGACCGGTTTTCAACTTTACGACGCGACAAACATTTTTCGATTGTTGATTATATTTGAATGTGTTTGGTTATTTATAAACAAGGATACTATCTGATTTTTATATGTACTTTCATCTTTATAATATTAGTATAGATTGGAGCGTCTGTTTGTAATATCGAAAGAAAAATTCCATATTTCACGAAATTGATATATTGCGTTGCTGATAACGAAAAAACATTTTAAAAAATTGTCTGTCTGTATGAAATATGTCATGTGGGACAAACGTCCCACAAACGAAGACGCAGTTAAAACAACTTAATCAGATAAAGTAACTTATTTTACGACACACTTTGTCCAAAAACAAGGTAAATGAAAGGGTCCAAGTAGGGATTTAATCTCAATTATTTGATTAACTCGATCAATGTTTATTAACCCTGTAAGGTCCACTTGTGCGAATATTTACTTACTCTTTGAATACATGTTGATTGTGATTGTCGGGCTGTGCTATAAATTGTTTGTCGGAGGTAAGGAAATTTCATTAGGGAGGGTCAATTTTTGATATTTGCTCTTTCAGGACTGATGAGACTTGGATTTAGTGAATGTTTTTTTACGTCTTCACAAAGGAAGTAGGGCTGCCATCTCTTTCATGTAACAAAAGGTGACAAACGTGTAAGTGCCGACCTGATTTTATTGAAATAGGGAAATGATAGCTAGCTACATCTGCAATAAGTTATAAACGTGTCTTTAGACAGAGAAAGGAACATACTGGAAGACAGTATTTTCCCGTCGTCCCCTCCTTTGTCAAATCTACGTGAACGGGACAAGAATTTGCTTACCAGCACACACTTTAATTTGATAATACTGTTTTGATGCATATCCAAGTATTGTTCAGGTTTTAGTACAAACAACGAACGGCCTTGAAAGGAAACTGCAAGAACAGGCGAATTAGCAAACTTTATTCGTCTCAAAACAGCGCGGCAAAACGATAGTGTGAATTTCCGGGGTACAGCGCCATCTAGTAACAACTTATACAATTACATTTCATTGGCACTTTGCCATTTCTACACGTAGAGACCGGTTAGTGTGGAATTAGTCACTGTGTTTATTTTTTTATTCGTCAGTCAAAGATTAAAAAGTTGAAAGTTTTTTCAACATTAGTAATGTTAACAACCCTGACAAAGGGATGTTTTATTTATCATTTTTTTATTTATACGTTCGTTTGCCAGCTACCGGAAAGGCCTTTTTCGGACATGTAGCAAGGGTTTGTTTAAATAGATCCTTCTAGATAAATAGTAATACGATTTTTTGGAATGCCTTTCTTATTTATTTAGTTTAAGCTCACATAGTAAGATTTTTTTCGCAGATTATTTTTAAAAACAATTTAAGAATGTATCTTTATCGTTTATCAGTTTAAATTCTTAATCAGTAAAAAAGGAACGATTATCTTATCCCACTAAAAGTTTTATAAACCTTAAAATTTTGGCATAATTTTATAATAGCCTATTGCCAACCCTACTGTTAAAATATGTAAAATATATCAAATGCAATTAGTAAATAATAATCAATAAACTACCAAAGCTACCAACAATAGTAAAAATGGTAGAAATACAACTGTGTGACGCCTGTGGCAACACGAGGCTTCCGGTCGACACTCACTCAGCGACCGGCAACAAGAAACAAACAAAAACTGCGGACGACTGTCCGCCGTTAAATCCAAAAGTTTTCTAGTGCGGGTTTGTCCCCCTTCTACCAAATTAATTTCAAATCAACATTATCAACAACACCTACTTTGAAGATTATCAAAAAAAATATAAGATCCGCTACTACAACGTAACTAGATATTCATTTATAAGTAAAATTATTATGTAATCTATATCTAAAAAAATAATTTAAACGATCAATCAACATAGAAATTATCAATTTCTCAAATAGGTCAATGATCTGAAGGCGTGAAATCAAATCTTAGTTGCGGTTGTAACAGGTTTTAGAAAACGAGTAATTCAAAGACAGACAGGAAGTTTGCCGCAATAAATGGATGACATACGTAAATATAATAATACCTCAGAGAAGATTATTTCTTATAAATTACACGATAACAATAATTCTCATGAGAACGAACCATCCTAAATTACATCTAAGAGAATAAGAGATATCTCTTCGCATCGGTCAATAAATATCTCACCATCTTCGTATAAAGAAAATATAATGTCGTAGGTATATATCGTAAATGAGAAAGTTTAGATGGATGTTTGTTAGAATTTGTAGCCTAAACTGCTGAACGGATCTCGATGAAATTTGGAATAGATGTAGAGCATAGTCTGGAATACATAGAATAATTTTGTTTTTCTTAATTCAACGCAGAGAGAGTCGTGGGCGAAAGGTAGTTTAGCACTAAATATAATAATCAAATTGATAAGATAAGTACTATATTAGACAATGAAATTAATTAAAAAAAACTGTAAAATAAGTAACCTATTGAAAACAGAAAAATTATCGACTAGACGAGCGTCGGTGAGTCAGGGGTTCAAGCATTTGATTTTTAATAAGCAGTTCTTGGGTTCGAATCCCCCCATAACAATGTGTTTTAGATTTTTAAAAATCATATACATATGACATTGTATGTATATACTTACTTGCGTATCTGCGATGATATTTAAAGAAATGTATGAAGCCAACCAACATAAGCCAGCGTGGTTGACTATGGTCTAATCACCCCTAATGTAGGCGAGCCACTTAATGTGAACATAGATGATGAACGTCCGTGAGATGATAAATTTCAATATTAAAATTAACATTAGCGTAAAATTACATAGAATAATCAAACAATTGTAATAACGACAAAAATAAATGCATAAAACTTCTTTGACGGGCTCTAGGAACAGTACAGCAGCTTTTTATATCTCCCGCTTTGAAATACACAAAGGCCTCTGGAGACACAGTTTGTACAACTTTTTTATTTGCATTCCAATTTGAAAAGGCTCCCACCCGATAAGATGTTTTGCAACTGTCTGTTAAACATAAAAGCAACGAACGCGGAGAACACTGTTGTACGGGACGCGTCGAACGGTTAAATGATAGATACATTTGTGATATGAATTGTTTATGTATGTGAGGGTTTTTAATAATACTGAGGAAGTTACACAATTGTTATTTCAGAATTATTTTTTAAAATCTTGTCATAAATTTAACTAGATTGTAATATGACTTCCCAACCTTAGAAAATCAGTCTAATAAGGTCGAAGTATCTGAAAGAAGTACTAAAATTTCTAATCAAAATATTAGTTGATTAAGGGCCAAATACTGGAACGATATTTAAAAATGTATAAGCATTAATGATAAGCCTCAACTCAACATTTTATTAAAGTTTTGACATGTGACTGCAAGCGGAGATTATGAAGCGATTATTTAATATTTCTTTCAGTGTTCGGCCGTTAGCAAAAGTTCATTTATGACGTCACTAGGTATCCTAGCTCTACCACAACTCACTCAAGCGTTCAGTATAAATCAAGGAAAAATAGAGAAACACTAAGTTTTCCATCTAGACGGTACCCGAGGGACGCGAAGCTATTAAAACGGTGCGAGCGGGATGGCTGTATCTAATTTATAAGAGCATTAAGTACAAATACTTGTGTGAGTATAAATCGTGACGTAAAGAATGTTGGCATAATAAATTGGAAATCGATAGCCACTAATAGACCGAAGTGGAAAAAATTGCTTGACCAAACCAAGGCCCACAAAGAGCTGTAGAACTAAGAAAGAAGAATATATACTTGATTTCTGTTCATCTGATTTCCTAGATTGTCAATGCAATAAAGATACCGCCTATAAAAGAAATGACACATCATCATCATCATCTCCTCCTCCTTATCGTACTCCCGTAAGGTCGGCGCACCGGGTTTTCATACTCCAAATAACTCTATCATCCATCATCTCAGCCATCACTCCCTTCTTGATCATGTCACCTTTCACGCAATCCATCCATCTCTTTCTAGGTCTA
>LD688970.1:2414112-2426808 GCA_003118335.3 Papilio memnon | reverse complement strand
TAGAGTTTGTAGCCTAGACGGGTAAACAGATTTCAATGAAATTTGGTATAGACGTGGAGGATAGTCTGGAAGGACACATAGGCTATTCACTTTTGCTTTTTTTTAATTCCACGCGGACGGAGTCGCGGGCGAAAGCTAGTTCTTTCTAAAGATATAGATTAAATAAATGATTAAAATAGTTCTTATTAGTAAACTAATGTTATAAATGCGAAAGTTTAGATGGATGTTTGTTAGAGTTTGTCGCCGAAACGACTGAACGGATCTCGTGGAAATTTGGCATAGATGTCGAGCACAGTCTAGATGAACGGAGTCGCAGGCGAAAGCTAGTTATGAATAAATTTCTTGTGATTAACATTTGCAATTAAATATATTTGCAAAGCTATAAGTGTGCGTAACGTAACGGGTTCTTAACAATAGGAGATTGATCTTACGACTCAGTTGAAATCCAAGCTAAGTGCTAATTTGCATTTCAAATACCTGGTTATCCAGATAGAGGTTAGCGATGAATGGAGGCACATTAAACACTCCAGTGTCGCAACGGTGCCCATTTATTTTCAGCGCTGTAAGCGCAGATGTGCTTTAAATGTGAGGTTACTTTATCACGGATGTTTTAAGTAAGCTTCAAATCTAAGCAATGAAGCGCTTTACGCCTAATGGTAATTGCTATCAATTACACTTAGATGTAATAATTCTTTATTTTCATATAATGTGTATAATATTATAAAGATGAATTTTTGAAAGGTATTTTTGTATGTGTTGAAATAACTCAAAAACTATTGAGCCGATTTCGAAAATTCTTTCACCATAAAAAGCTACGTTATCAGTGAGTAACATAGGCTATAGGTTTTATCGCTAATTAATATCATTTTCTTGTAATCTATACTATTATTATAAAGAGGAAAGATTTGTATTTTTGTATGTATTGAAATAACTCAAAAACTTCTGGGCCGATTTTAAAAATTCTTTCACCGTTAGAAAGATAATTTATCCGTGAGTAACATAGGCTATATTTTTTAATTTCACGCTAGCGAACTCGCTAGCAATAGCTAGTTTTATATAAGAAAGATTAGACGAAAAAGGTGTGAATATCCCCTTACATATGTTGCATTAGAAACCTTACGTTTCAAATAATGTTCGGACACAATTTGTCATGTAACATGTGTACTAAAGTGGGTCATGTACACTTACGAGGAATTATTAAAGCCTTATATTGTAGAACATTTTGTGTCAAACCTGCAACTATTTAGTTCTAGCGTTTCCCCGTGACTTTGAGCGAGTGGAATTAAAAAAATATCAATTAGGCTATATGTTCCAGACTATGTTCTACATCTCTTCCAAATTTCATCAAGATCTGTTGAGCCCTTCTACATTCCTTGTACTAATATATATCTACCTCTATATTTATACTAATATTATAAAGAGGAAAGATTAGCATTTTTGTATGTATTGAAATAACTCAAAAACTACTGGGCCGATTTTAAAAATTCTTTCACCGTTAGAAAGCTATGTCATCGCTGAGTAACATAGGCTATATTTTTTAATTTCACATGGACTGTCACGAGCAACAGCTAGTAAACTATAATATTAGTAAGATATAGAAAATATTTTTAATCAGTTAAATTAAGAATTGTAGTCTCGAATGCTCGATGATGTTAGACAAAAACTTTGATCGTTTAGCTTGTTTTTTAAACTCTAATTCAAGGAACAATGTCAAATATAACATTTCCTAAAAGGAATGTTTAAAGCGCAATGTATATTTATAAATTCATGACGTCTTTCGCGTTTGTAAAACTGGGGCCGGATATTTAAAGGCGTTGCGGGAAGTTGAAATGCAGGAAGTCGTCGGGGCGAAAAGCGTCTTTGTTTGACGGATATGACGTCACATTTCTCGCCTGATTGTATCATCTACAATGGAGCTTGTAAATAAAAATGAGTTTATTCATAACGGAATTTCACGTTTCAGACTTTTGTGACTTCGTACTGGAAGTACAGCTTTATTTGTTTACTAGCTTTCGCCCGCGATTCCGTCTGCGTGGAATTAAAAATAACAAAATTAAGTGTATGTGTTCTTTTTATTGTTTATTGTACGAGTATGATTGTTGTACGGCAACATGCCTTCAGTTTTAGCTTGGTTACCTAGCGTAGATTTTTTGGCATTGTCACTTTATCAGTCCTTAAAGTGGAGTCCTGTCAATTGTAATCATTAAAGCGAGTTCGTGGCATTCCGTCAGTGTTAACTCACCGTTAGCTTGTTACAGTTCGAATACCATCTTCTGTGTAGCTGATACTTATTCACAAACTACCGCAAAGGCTATTGGAAGCATGACTTGCAGAACTTGTGTAACGACTATTACGGTATTAACAGAGTTTGGAGTAACTCCTCAAACTGCTAAAGGGTCCGCCAGTTATAGTTTTGTATATGAAACTAAAGCTTGCTCTGTGCTTAAGTTCATGTTAAGTTTTAATACGAATATATTAAATCTTCAATGAAACAACATTTCTGAGACTTTGTCTACTTAAAATTTAAAAATATAGCCTATGTTCTACTCTGATAATGTAGCTTTCTAATGGTGAAAAAAATTTTGAAATCGGTCTATTCTATTTCTTGTTTATGGCTCTCCCTCAGCGGATTCGGCCAAAGAAATCTGTCCAGTAGTATTTGAGTTATTTCAATACATACAAAAATCCAGAAATACAAATCTTTCTTCTTTAAAATATTAGTATAGATATACGAGTACAAGGGGGGAAAAGAATGGGAATACAGAGGTGATCATCGATGTCCATTGACATCACTACCAGGGGAACAGCAGATGCGTTGTAGTTTTTTTAAGAAGGTGATACATGCACACTTCGTTACACGACAGAGACTAAAGATATAAAAACAATTGGAGCAAAAGAGACAGACGTACCTTACAAACGTTATGTAGCGTGTGCAAAAAGATCTATCTCAGTTTTATGAAAGAAAATGAGTGAGATGTCAATATGTTTGGTAGTGTTGACTCAGTATAACATTTATTTGTGTCCAACTGGCAAATAAGTTGCTACACTCGTTGCAAAGCTTTTGTGACCTATTGGTAGCTATTGAAATTCGGACAACACGAATACTTTGAAAGGAACGGACGTGGAGAACTAAGTAAAAGTACTTTACATTTCGGGAATAAAGTCAAAAGCTAGTTGGGAATCGTTTCGAACATTGATACTTTGTATTGACGTCACGTATTGGACGGTGTTATTCAACATGTCACGTATGAGATAAATGATCGAAGTTTAAATACAACTTTGACAACTATTTTACTATATTTATATTGGAATTTAAATATTATAACGTGTATATCATTCTTCGAAGCCATTTGATTAATAACTAGCGGTTGCTCGCGACTTCGCCCGCGTGATACTCAAAAATATAGCCTATGTTACTCATAGGTAAATTACCTTTCTAACGGTGAAAGAATTTTTAAAATCGGCCCAGTAGTTTTTGAGTTATTTCAATACATACAAAATTAGAAATCTTTCCTCTTTATAATATTAGTATAAATATAAATGCGACAGTTAAATTGTATGGGTGTTTGTTAAAGTTTACAGTCAAAACGGCTGAACGAATCTCTATGAAATTTGGCATACATGTAGAACACAGTCTGGAAGAACACATGGGCTACATAATTCCGCGCGGACGTAGTCTCGGGGCAAAGCTAGTTCATTATAATACTAAACCCCATATTAGATATACAATTTTCCACGTGGTATTTTTATTTATAGCTACAATACATATACGAGTATATTTTGTCATTTACAAAAGTGCTACAAAAAAAGAGTAATGAAGATCTAATAATCCATCACTTCCTCCGCTCCTTTTTGCTTCTAACATGGAATGGCAGTATGCCACATGTATCGCTCATCTGTAACTTTGCAGATATTTTTTGGCAGGCGTTTTAAAATTATTCTACTGAAAGACAAATCATGTAGTTGGAATTTTTAAAAATGAAAAACTACTGAAATAAAAACGGGCAGCGGAATACCATAATAACTAGCCGTCATTCATGATACTGTTTGACGTAACTAATTTCCTTTTCACCGCTAGTTCGTTTATGTTGATGATTTATTGTTCAATCAGGTAGCGTCAACGAGCAGTTTACATCAGAAAAAATATACAACACCACTTGTGAAGTTATCGTTTATGAAATATGAAATATCGTGAAAATTATTAAAGGCATTACACGCTTTTACTGTCGCACTGAGAATAGCTTTATAATTAATTTTTCTTTATGTAGATATCAACCACTAAATGTACACTAAGGTACTCAATATTATTATAAGAGGAAAAATTTGAATTTTTATATGTAACTAATAAACTCAATAATTACTAGTTTAATTTTTAAAAAAATATTACCCGTTAGAAAGTTTAATTATCACTGAATAACATAGGCAGTATTTAATACTGGTAAACGATAAGGTTTTTTTTTAATTCCTCGTGGTTGAAGACGAGCCATAGCTGTGTGGGTATGAACATGTTCGATAAGTTAAACATATTGACAGTTGGAGACCGTTTTAAGTTCAGTAAGGGAGTTAATAATGTTGATGAAGTATTAAGAATTTTTGTATTATAAATTCACTAGCTTTCGCCCGCGACTCCGTCTGCGTGGAATTAAAAAAAACAAAAGCAAGTAGCCTATGTGTTCTTCCAGACTATCCTCTGCATCCATGCCAAATTTCATCTAAATCCGTTCAGCCGTTTAAGCTACAAACTCTAACAAACATCTATCTATCCATCCATCCATCCATCTAAACTTTCGCATTTATAATATTGGTAAGATGTGTTCAATATTCAGAAACAGAAACTATTGCAAAATTTCCTCTCCTAATGTCTTAACATAATTGAAATTTATTGTCTTGTATTCTGCAGGCGTAGACATTATTTGCGTACGTGATAGCAATGCTAGACGGGATTCGGCATCAAATTATTTATGCTAGAAGCCCAGTTTAAATCGTACACATAAGTCAAGAGAAGCCTACTTTATTTATTTGATGGATTTTGTTTTGCATTTCTTTAGCACGATTTATTAACAGAATCTCATCAAAATACGTACAGAGTTTCGCTTCACTAAAGACGGCTTTAAACCAATCCGAACTAGAGTGGTAGACAAAGCCCTTGTCAACCCTAATATAGCGTAAACTCAAGTCTTTCCTTAGGGATATCAGCTGATTAAGGGGCGGTTACAGTACCTAAAATGTCTCTGATTGCTGTTTGACCTACTATCTTCTATACAAGGAGTGTATGTAGTATTGATTAAAAAATTTCGTGAACATGCGTTGCTGATAACGAAAAACTTATGTTTAAAATGTTTGTCTGTCTGTACAGAAGGCTGTGTTTGTTTCGGATAATCTCCGGAACGGTTGGGCCGCCCATAAGCTATTTCTTTAATGCTGCATTGACGCAGACGCTAGTTTTGTAAAAAAAATAACAATTTCTAATTAATTTAGCCGCGACAGATGAATCAAACATCATAGATAGGAAGCAATTCACAGTTAAATCCTCAACAGTCCGCACAAACACAGTCGTTGTGCAATCTAATCTGAAATCAAATTCACATTTCAGTTCGCAGTTGAACGAGCAACTTAATCCACAACACAAATCACGCGTTCCCTGTTGTAGCTTGATGTATTCTCTTTCAATGTAATAAACCTTTGGTATCGATAATTACAATTACGATTGCGTCTCTATTATCGAATTTATCTGTAACAAACACCTGTCGAAAGAATCAAACATAGAAAAACGCCTGTCTAAAATCAATAAGCAATATTTTCGACCTACGGAAGTCATAAAAATTTAAACAGGCACAATTTAACATTGTATCTTTTTAATACAGCTTTAAAACTTTTAAAGGAAATAAAGTTCAATTAAAATCGACACGGAATAATTTTCATTGTTCATCAACTAGTGGTTTTCGAAATGTCAATTAATTTTGAAACAACCGATATTTTTCAATGACAAATCAATTCGAGTTCAGGTTAAATCAGATTACTTATAACTGCGATAAATAACTGACAACATTGTCAATTATTTAAATCGTTTTATATAAAGGTTTATTTATATATGAACACTAGCTTTCGCCCGCGACTCCGTCCACTTGATATTAAAACAAACAAAAGTGAGTAGCCTATGTGTTCTTCCAGACTATCCTCTACATCTATACCAAATTTCATCAAAAATCCGTTCAGCAGTTTAGGCTACAAACGCTAACAAACATCCATCCATCCATCTAAACTTTCGTATTTATAATATTAGAAGAACTAACCTTGAATTTCCACTGGTATTGGTATGTTAGTTAACACCAACGGTTTCTGAGTTAATTAGTAGGAGAACATAAATTTTAAATATGACTAAACAAGTAATAGAGTACATGAATTAAATCTGTTTCTGTAAATAGGATATAAGAACGTAAAGGGAAGTTGAAACGGGGAAGTCGTTACCGCTCTCGAGACGCTTTTGTAGTCTGGAAATGACAGTTCCTGTAGTTATTTATATTTGACGTAACCATGATATTTATTTCTTATGTTGCATTCGATTCGGATGTAGGCAATTAAAATTCAAAGATCTAAAAGTTAATACGACAAAATTCCGGTAGAATTGAACGTGTTAATGATTCTAAAGGGCAACATTTTTAATTAAAGGAAATAAAATCAATAAGCCTCAGATCGAAGAGAACAAAATCAGTTTTACTTCATAAAATAAGGATTTTAAAGTAGAAGAAGTAATTCATTATGGTTCACGTTGGAGATATTAACGACAACCAAATAAACGTGATAAAACCGTCTTATCTTGATCATAATTGCATGAAGATTTTAGAGAAGAAAAAAAGAAGTAGAGGCATTAAATAAATCTGCATTTTATCTTCTCTCTTCTCAACTTCTTCAAGACAAAGGATTTCTTGTTTTATTATGTTAAAATCAAGGATCAAATATCCTCATGTTTACATTAGCTGAAGTTTCATATAGTTAACCACGGAATATCCTCTCCGATTTTCTAGCTACAAAGGTTGAGGTACTTTGTCTGTGGCGGTTGTAATTCACGGCGAATAATTTCACAGCAATAAATTACAGAGCATAGCAATGTTAGATTACATAGGCTTAAACGGTCGCAATGTTGCAAATTAACTAATGGTCGATGTCGGCACAAAAACACAACGCCTCTGATGCCGCACTGCGCAAATACGAATATTATCCCATATTTAATGGAAATAGGAAGAGACCGATCATGTCAAGACCCTCGAAGAGACATAATAAATGATTTAGCTTGGATCACCAAAGGATATTTCTAATCGTATTAAGTCCTTTATTTTGATGGAACATGAACAAGAAAGTACTAAATTCAATAAGGATGGCTACGAAGGTAAAGGAAGACAGAAGAAAATATGAATAGATTGTGTGAACGAGTGCGAGGGAGTGAATGCAGATATGACGGCTAATAGAGATGTATGTAAGATTAGTACGGATGTACTAGGTTATTATTCAGACAGAACATTTTATAAAAAATGATTCAATTTTCAAACGAAATCTTTCAACAACGTTCAAGTGACTTATAACGCAAAGTTATTTTTTGTTTTCGAAGTATTTTTTTTGCTTAATCCTCTAAGGAATATTGAAAGGTTAAAGTCTTCCAGCACGATATATCTTGCTGTCTCTGATGTCCTATTAACTACAATTTAGCACCTGTTGATATTGTGTATCACCCATACTTGTTCATTCTTACAGCAGCATTTGTCTAATGATGACTCTTAGCATAGATTTAATGCTATAAATTTACTACACATCTGTTAATGTAACACGAGATGAGAGATGAGATGAGTGTAGTGACTGAGGCTTGATTTAAATCCTTATCCCCTTCCCAACCTTTTTTTAAGAATCGGATGGTAACGAGAGGTGGATTTAACGGAGAAGAACACGGATAGGAAGGTTGAATATCCTCAGTACGTCGGTCAGTTTATTAATTTATGCATAATTTCTTAGCCGGAGAATTATTCAAGGGGACTTATTACGACCTGACAAATGATTCCTTGGACCTTCAACTAATATAATTGGGCTCCGGGAAACAGGAACTTTGTTAAATATTTCACTATCTAAAATTAATTCTGAATATTTTAACGTTCTACCGCACCAAGCTGAATACATAATTAGACGCATGAATCGATAGTTTTGTTTGCGGGAGGTACTAACTTGACATAGAATAGATTAGAATTGATTAATAATTTTGATGTACTGTTAAAACTTGGATTTCACCAAGAGCGTAAATAATAATATATTAAAATTGATGCACATCTAAGAAAATATTTAGACTAGTAAACAGTATCTTATATCACACTAGCTGTTGCCCGCGACTTTCTCCACGCAATATTAAGATAAAAAAGTAGCCTATAATATGCCTGTCTATGTCAGCTACTCTTCAGTGAAAGACCGGTCGAAATCGGCCCAGCCGTTTCGGCTTGCGCCTTGTGGACAGACAGACAGACAAAAATTTTTAAATGCGGTTTTCGTTATCAGCAACGCAAATACATCATCTGGAATTTTTCTTTTGATATTACAAACAGACAATTCAATTTTTGACCGACTTCCCAAAAGAAGGAGGTACTCAAATCGTCTGTATATTTTATTAGATGTTTAGATAGATTGCATTAACATTAGCTATCATTGTGACTCGTACATGGCCAATTTCTATCTAACTTAACATCACAATTTTTACACGGCAATAACTCCTTCGATTGAAATTTTCAACATCTCTTTCGTCGTGTAATCATCAACAGCAACTAAGGATCGTCGTCCGTTTGCTTACTGCCGCCTTGTAATATTATAAATTACTTCATCTATTCCTAGTATTGGAGTATCTAAGATGCTGTATAATAAATACGTAATTGATTTCTCTTTATATGACCCAAGAGATGAGTATTACAGTATTCGTGTGTAGTTAGTTATCAGAGCACGTGCCAATTTTATGTGCTAACGCTAACGCCGATGGAATAAGACGCTGTTGATGTATAATTGAAACAAGGAGAATCTTGCTGCCTTTATTCAGAATTATTTATCGAAATATGCGTAAAATTATAGCCAACATCTTCTCCCCTAAGAGCGCGCACACCTTTGACTAAACTAGCGCACAGTTGTTTAGTCATGCTTTTTTTTGTGACTGAATTGCCACTGTTTGCCTTGAAGAGGCATTTACAGATTCACCGGGTTTGAGGTGGTCGAGCGCAGATGGCGCTTAGCCTGAACCTCGTTTATAAGTAACTAAGCTCGTGGCCTCCCTCAGGAGCCTCGGCACGGGCCGTTACTGCGTTATTGTTACCGGATTGGGAGGCCGCCGAGCTCTTAGATCGCTTCGGTGGACGCTCCATGGTGTGACTAGGCACAAGGGTCCCCGAGAGGGGTCCTCGGCTTGGGCTGTCACTCGATATAGTCGCGCTTTAAGTCCTTTGAGCTTGTATGGAGTTGCGCAGACTACTCCATTTTTAGTGGTGGTATTGCACGGGACGAGCGCGCCCATACCTGTGATACTAAAACGGGCTCTACCACTGGTTATAAATATTATAAAATAATTTATTCCTTCCTTATCATTATGAATTCTAAAACAATTTCTTAACGAATTCACAATTCCGACCACGTAGACTATTGTTTTGGGTACAATTAGGAAATTGGCTTAGTTGTTGAATAATTTGAATTTACTTGTAATGCGAATTTGTTATTTTATATTATTTTCGAATTATGGATCCTATCTATAATTCTATAGTATATACTATACGATAATCGATACTAATATAATAAAGCGTAAACACACACTACTTTGTGGTGTAAGATGTCAGCAATCGCAGCATATCTTTGAATTTTTTTTTTTATACGAAAAGGTGGGAAACGAGCAAGCGGCCACCTAAATCCGCCGAAATGGCGAAGCGACCGCTGCCCATAGACATCCGCAATTACAGATGCGTTGCCTACCCTAAATCGACGGAGAAGGAGACGCACATAAAGAGGATATTTCCCATTCTCATGCGTCTCCTCCACCGTCAAATCCACTTTCCCATCTAATCCTTTCCTTATAAGAAAAGGGCGGAACGGGAAAGGGACTAAAATTAGGCCTCCGGCACCACACTCATCAGACGAAACGCGGAATTGCTCCCGCTTCACGCCTGTCTTCTGTGTGGTCGTGGTATTGCACCGGGCGAGCCGACCCTACAGTGCTAAGATGTTAAAGCGGGCTCTACCACTGTTGAATAATTATTTCTTTAATAAAACGCCCTACACTCACACGCTTTAGGCTATATATTTTCACGCTATTAAACTTAGGGGGTAAATGAATTGGAAAAACCTTGACGTGGGAAAGGGACCGTAAATTACAAGCTGCCAACATTAAGGAAACAAGGTTGTTATGGTAACGGTAATGTTGACATTTGCAATTGAGAATTTAACAAATGTAAACAAATAATAAAGTTTTTTTTTTAATCTCATGCAAATGAAGCCGCACGGGGACTGGTAGTATTGTAATAATTATTATTTTAGAACTTAATCCTATGTTACTTTGATGGTTCTATTATTCTAAAGGCATTATTAACCAAACAATAAGTAACTTTATAACCGGCCACATATCTTAAACTAATTAGTAAGTTTCTAATAAGCCGGGTACAGTTACATGGATAAAGTTTGTCTATTATTCTTATCGTACTATCCATATAAACTGTGTACAGTCGAGGAAATTTATTTCGTACCCACAGGTTGTCTTGTCAAATTAATTGATTGCTTTTATTTTAATACCTTTAGACCTATGGTAGCCTCTGCGTTCTTCCAGACTATGTTTTTCCTCTGTGCCTTTAATGAGATGCGTTGAGCAGTTTTAAATATAGTTTCTAGGAAATATCCATCCATCTAAACTTTTGTGTTTATAATTTTATATTAGTAAGGTTTAGCAAAATAAAAACCTAGTCATTTTAGTATGTGTTTATTATGAAGCCTTAACAATTACACGGTGCTATTTCGAAAGAATACCTTTTGCTATTAATTCCATGCTCAAGAGCTCTCGAGAATTACGTATGCTAATATGAAGATTAATGGCGCCGTGTAATTGTCAATCATATCATACTAATATTATAAAAGTGAAAGTTTAGATGAATGGATGGATGTTTGTTAGAGTTTGTAGTCTACACGGCTAAACAGATTTCGATGAAATTTGTTGTAGATGTGGAGGATAGTTTGGAAGAACACATAGGCTACTCACTTTTTTTTAATTCCACGCGGACGGAGTCGCGGGCGAAAGCTAGTGGTTCATAATAGTCACTAACTAAATTAACTACGTTTTACATGACATCTTACGCATGGGGAAGCGAGAGTCGGCAGGTTTTTATATTCTTCATGGGATAACAGTTATATTGTTGCTGTTTTAAATCTTAAGTGGGGAAGCGAATTTAATTCTCTGACTACACGTGTAACTATAAAAGCGAATACTTCGTTAGCACAAATTCAAATATTGGGAATTTTTAACGACTTTCTATGAAATATTGTTCGGCGTCATCGTATCATGGAGTCATTAAAATGTATGCTATCGAATTGCAAGCCTGACCAAATCAAAGCAAACTAGTTTTATAAAAAAAATAGAAAATTCCATGAATAGTTAGGTGTTTGTTAAAATGTATTTTATGTACATTCTGGCTTATCCGTTATTAAACAAAGCGGGACTAAACAGTTGTGCGAGAGTTTAGTCAAAGGTGCGCGCGCTTAGTAAGATTTTGAGTCCTCCTTTGGGAACTGTTGTTTTTATATCTCTTTGATAAATTACGGTATTAGGCTAATCAGGTTTATTATACAGAAATCCGATGATTGATTAAAAGATAAATTAGTAAACATCAATTACCATAAAGTTCATTTATCATGTAGATTAGTGGCGCTTTGGTATAAAAATATAAACGGCGAAGAACCACCAGCATAATCTTTGAAAGTGTCAATCTATACTAATATTATAAAGAGGAAAGATTTGTATTTTTCTATGTAGTCCAATAGTGAGCGTCGGTGGCTCAGTGGTTTAAGCGCTTGACTTGTAATCTACAGGTCTTGGGTTCAAATCCCGCCGTACCAATGTGATTTTCGATTTTTCGATGTTTCATATGTACGTAATTTACCGGACGTTCTTACGGTGAAGGAAAACATCGTGATGCCTGCACATTTTGGAGAAGAAATTCAAAGATATGTGTGAAGTCAACCAACCCGCACTTGGCCAGCGT
Source organism: Papilio memnon (assembly GCA_003118335.3). NCBI lineage: Eukaryota > Metazoa > Arthropoda > Insecta > Lepidoptera > Papilionidae > Papilio > Papilio memnon. The sequence goes on along the minus strand of LD688970.1, from coordinate 2,414,554 downwards.
GGTTGACTAAGGCCTAGTCACCCTAACTTAGAGTAGGCTCCGAGCCCCTCGACGGGGACATTTAGTGAGCTGGTGATGGTGATGTATTGAAATAACTCAAAAACTACGGGGCCAATTTTAAAAATTCTTTCACCGTCAGAAAGGCAATTTATCTGTGAGTAACATAGGCTATACTTTTTAAATTCCACGCGGGTGAAGTCGCGGACAACCGCTAGTTGTTAATACTTTGATAATATTTTAAATTCACTCAAGGATCAAATTCTTTAAAACTCATTTTATCATTAAGCTTGCATTTTTCCAGTTAAGTCGAATTTAACGTCTTAATCTTATTAGATTACAATGAATTTAACGACCGATAGGCGGTAGGTGGAGGGGTGTTACGTCGGGCAACCTCCTCGTGGTGCACCCTGGGCGTCAGCCGGCGGCCTCTACGGTATTGCCG
>LD688970.1:2357617-2370287 GCA_003118335.3 Papilio memnon | reverse complement strand
ATCTTAGGCAACAAAGAAGTGTGTGTTTACGCTTTATTATATTAGTATAGATAAGAATGAATACTACAAAATTAAAAGACCGAAGAAAGTATGGATTGTGTAAAAAGGTAAAAATATTGTGATATGAAAGGTTTAATAAAAGGCAATGATGAAAATCAATTCTTTCTATTTTATTAGCAGATTCAACACATTTTAATACAAATTATACTAAAAATATTGATACACGATAATTAATAACTTAAAATATACACAGGCAGTGGTAAGTTTTTGGTCGATATACAAAATTTATTTTTAATGAAGGTCCTGAAGTCCCTTAATGCGGTTACGTAAAGTCTACTAAGAGACTTTCAGGGTTCTATTTAGTAAGACTTGTATTTTAAAAAGTTATCTATCTTAGATTCAATGCAACTGGCAATTTTACATAATAATTGGTTATTTTTTTCATCAAAAACGCATAAAGACCTAGAAAAATTGACGATGGTCATTTTATGTCATCTTTTGTTTTATACAAGTCATTCGGTTAAAAAATCTTCGAATTTGTCAAAGACCTTAAAACGGTATAGACAGGAACGGATTAATTATAACTTATATTTTAAAATAATTACATTAAATCTTAGAGAATCAGTCTTAGAAATTAAAAGTAAAATCCTCAAATAGTTATTCTATTTCCACTGTCGAAACAATTACAAAAACATCTTGTTGTCTTTTTTTTTGACATTCGTGTTTTTGACAGTTTTAACGCAGTGGAATCTAACGCTAAGAACATATCAAATAAGTTCTACATAACATTTAAGGATTTTACGAAAAAATGTAAATTGGTTTAAGAAATGTTTTACATTTTAGAGATGACCTAAATAAAAATTTATAAAAACTCTTAATTTAAATCTACTTAAGATATTTCTTTGCCATTTTGTAATTAAAGCTTCGTAATTTTAGGCTCATTTGAAAACATATCAAAGCGATATAAAATGCAACGTTAAAAGAATTAATTAATAACCAAGTACGTTAAAAGGACTTACGGCAATTTTCCACTGGTGAAACGCCTTTAAAAAAACAGTAGCAATATTTTTTTCAAATATGTTTTTGGTCAGGTTAAAACGACGTTTATTCAATACCGGTCAGAATTCAAGCATATTGTAGTATTTTTTGTGTGCCATTTCTAGACATTCTTATTTCTATGTTTCAACAAAGGACAACTTTTCGTTCGCTATCCGTTATAACAGCCACACAAGTTAGGATTGCACGAAAGTTTTAACCTGCAATGTTAGAATCAAACCCTAACGTGTGTTGCCTACATTTATTTCACAAGCAACTTAACCTAAACACGAGATCAAATAGTCCAAAAAAATGTCGGTTATCACTTCACTTGTTTTTTAAATCGCACTTCACATGTTTGTCTCAGAACGCGTTCAGTAATTAATGTTTATGAAATAAATTTTCAAACCTAACTACACTTCACTAATTACACATGAGTACCGGCTGCCAAATGGGAACCATTACCTGAAATGCAATTTTTAAATTAACTTTATAATTCCGTCTAGGAAACATGGGCGATGCAGGGGGGCAGAGGGTAGCTGTCCCCCCTACTGCTACCCTCTTCCCCCCTAAGACATTCAAAAATCTTACTAATATTATAAATGGGAAAGATTAGATGGATGGATCTTTGTTACAGTTTGTAACCTAAATGGCTGAACGAATCTCGATGAAATTTGGCATGGATGTAGAGGATCTGGAAGAACACATAGGCTACTTACTTTTGTTTTTTAATTCCACGTAAAGATGCGGGCGAAAGCTAGTTCAAAATATAGGAATACCTTTGGTAATTTGACAAGACTGAAGGTTCCCTTGACTGGACGGCGGGAGGATGTACAGAGCTCCTGCAGACTGCGGCGCTGTTTTAGGAACCTGCAATGAGAGTCTACTCTTATTCTTAATTCTTTTATATGATTCAATTAGGAAAGCGTTCGAACCCAATAAGCGATCACCAACTTTTGATGCTTACAATCTGACAGACGTCAAATTTTAAGTAGAATTTGGAGTTTAAGCGTAGCCTTATCATTTAGGACGCTGTGACATAGCTAAATGTTTTTGTATTCTGAAGAATTCAAGATTTTAAATCAATCACAATATAAATCAACATATTAAAGATTGACCAACGTTTTATCTAAAAGAGAAAGAGAGAGACAGAGTGAGAGGGAAAGAGAGAAATCATCAAATGAATTTCGTAGTTAATTTGTTTTTTTATTGTTGCATATCAAACTTAACTTCATTAGAAGTCAATGTATGATGCTACTTACTTGTGGTTGAGCGCTGCTTGTTGATGATGAAGACGCTAAAGGACTGGTGACTGGTCGTGATGATGATGATGACGACGGTGATATCACATTTGGAACTGTTAAAAAAGTTAAAAAGCTAAGTAAAGAGTTATTCAAGATTGTATAACAGTATTTAATGAGTTAGCACGTGGGGCAAAATAATGTCCTTATTGTGTACGTGCCAAAACCTGTGCTTTTAGTAATAGAAGTTATTTATTTGGAATTGGAGATGCAGAATAGAATATTGCCTAATGTCTAAATAACATTAAATAAAGATGAAACTTAAATGGATTTTAAATTTAGTTTTTAAGTAAGAATATCGTAGGAGTAACTTGATAAGGGACTATTGTTAGTTTGTACTTACCATTTAGTGGGTGGTTATTACTTCTAAGGGTATAATACGGGGGTGGCGCAGACTTCGCGGGAGATGTATTGGCGTGGGCTGCATATGCTATACGTAATAGGATAAACTATATTAGAAAATTGAATTTGTTTTTAACCTTAACAATACATCATTATGTACCTATAGCATATTTTTGTAGTACAAGGTGATAAACGAGCAAGCGGCTACCAGATATCCACAGATGCCTGCTTTTAATCAACAGAGGGGACACAAAAAGAAGATATTTCCCCTACCTATACATCCCCAGTCAAACACACTTCGTCTGTACATCCTTGTCATATACATCCCTCGGCGAGCACACTTGTCAGAGAAATGACAAAGAGTTCCACTTGCCTGTATTCTATGAAGTGGTATTGCACTGGTCGAGTCATCACAGTGTGCAAAACAATAATCTTATAAATAAAAAGTATTAAAACTATACAAGAAAGATTCATGTCTAAAGACTTACCTATAGGACCACTAGCTCTTAGATAAGGGTTGCCATAGGTCGCTGCATATCTGACATCCAAACCACCGCCAAGAACCACTCCGGGATTACCCATTGGTATTACTGATAAAAAATATTTGGGAATATAGATGAACATCTAATCATCAAATTGCAAAGCAAGAGCTAGTCATCAGGCTGTACGCAGAATTGCTTCTACTTTCATCTTCTGTGAGGTCATGGTATTGCATTTATCAACATATATTCACTATTGCTGCTGCGAATTAGCCATATGAAGTTTTACTGCAAAACCTCTTATTAAGTATTAACTCACAATCAGGTCCAACTAATCCACCTAATCTGCCACTACTGCTCTGTCGTCGGAGTGATCCACAGTGACTGAGGTAAGTCGATTCATCAGTACTTCTAGATAAGGACCCGGAGAGGGAATCTGATGTCAAAGGGGGCGCGTAGTCACGTGCGTAGTCTACGTAAGGCACGTAGCCGTTACCATGACCTTGAGCCTAGAGGAAGAATTTAAAACAAAGTCAGTACAGTATAACAGTAAAAAAATATTTCTAATATTAAAATTGCGAAAGTTTAGATGCATGGATGTTTGTAGCCTAAACTGCTGAACCGTTCTCGATGAAATTTGACATAGATGTAGAGGATAATCTAGAGGAATACATAGGCTACTTTTATCCCGGTAATAGCTACAATTCCCATGGGATACACTAATTTTGTTTTTTCATGTTTATTCGATAATTCTGCAGCGGTTCCATATATTTTATTTAAATTTGGCACATATATAAAACAAAGTCTGGTGTAACACTTGGGATACGATTCATCTCCGAAAAATTTCACGCTTCCGAGGGATACGTAGTTTTTTTTTCCATAATACTGCGCGGATGAAGCCGCAGTCAACAGCTAGTATGTAACAAATATCATAAGATTTTGATGAAAAGATGAAGAGGTAATATAGGTTTAGAATTTAATGATAATGTTACATAACTAGAGTTTTATGTTAAAGAAGCCATATGCTAGTATGCAATTATAAGAAAAATGTTTCCATATAGGCTAGAGTTGCTTAAGTACATTCTTAACCTCCTTAAAGATGACACATATAACCTTATTAAATGGCGTAAATGATGAATAAAAACGAAATATAAATTATTAGAGCGCCTGCACACCTTTCACTAAACTACCACACAACTGTTTAATCTCGCTTTGATTCCTATGAGCTTATATGGAGGTGCGCCTATTCGATTGTTAGTTGTGCAACTAAACAATTGAATGCGCTGCGAAACAATCGACAATCGCACAGTTGTGCGATAATTTAGTCAAAGGTGTGCGCCCGCTCTTATACTTAGAAATCTGGAATGTGAAACAAAACGATGCGAATTTCTACGAACAATGTTGCCAGTTACATCAGTTCGAATAATTATCTGCAACGATTCTATTCAATAATCTTTTGTCTCACGGAACGCGGCGTCAGATTACGTTTTGCGTTACACGTATTATATTTCTTGTCACGTACAACTTATAAGGTTTGAAGTAATCACTTAGTTGATGGAATGCTTTCGTTTATGGTTTCGTTAAAGAAGCCAAGGTATCAAAACATTATTTCTTAAATAATAAAGAAAATTTTATCCGAAATATGTAATGCCTCGATACTTCTGAAAGATGTGTTCATTTCGATTAAAGAAATATTGTTAAGACACAGTTAATTCAGGACTTAAGGAGTGTCTTACTGTAGGTTTTACATCCGAAATCAACACTAAGGGAGATCACTGAAAAGTTCTGTGTATAAACGAAGGACTAATACGTAGAATTAAAATACCTTTTGAATATTCATCAGTCAATTTAAAATAAAAGCGCATCTTCATGCAAATTGACTTTTTATACTAAAAAGACAGTACTTTATGTGCATAATAACATAGTGGGTACACTCGACGGCAAATTAATGTCCTCTTCCAAGTATCGTAGTCCGCAGTGACAAAACAAATGAAATGCGAAGCTCGCAACCATTAAAGTGACATGTACACTCACCGACATCGGTGCGGATTGTTGCAGTTGAATTAAGTGTAGTTTACAGTTCATCTACACGTATAATCGATGCTTAAAAGTAAGTAAATTCAATTAAAAAAACCGTCATGCAGGAAAGGGACAAAAACTACAAACTGACAACATCCAGAAAGCAAGGTTTCCATGGCAACGGTAATTGTTATCTGATGACAGGTTTTTGTGGTAATTTGTGCATTTGAATTTTGACATTTGCAATTTTATAATGTCACGCGGATGAGCCACACGGGAACAGCTAGTTATTCTATAAATAGTATAGATTTACCTTGATATGCATGTTTAGCGGTTGATTGAAATCCCCACTATATCGTTGGTATTGCTTCATGAGCTCGTTGTCGTATCCGGAGTCCGGCAGAGGCACAGGGCCGGCGAGAGGCAAGCCGAGGTTCGTGGTCAGGTGTAACGTAGAATGGTTGTGCAGTTCACTTTCTGAACCGTTATTGGAGACATCCTGAAAGATCTTAACATATCTAAATGGATTCGCAAGAATTAAGTGAGTTAGTACTTTGTAGTGTCAACTTCTGAAGAATATCCTATTATAGTAGAGTGAAAAGATGATAATCTTGGTTCCAGTTAAAACAGAAACTATCTTCGGCTCTAATAAGCACGTTCAAAGAAGAACGAATAAAGACTAATTCAAGGTTGTTGATTACACCTAAACTAAAAAGTCTACTCTAATAGCCGAATACCAAAATAATAAGAGTGCCTCAACTCCACATTCCTTTTAAACGTTGATGTCTACCAGATACCACGCAGGGCATACGAAACCAAGTATTAAAGAACCGCTTCAGTATTTAGTCGTAAAGCAGTCTTTTAGAGTTGATTTCTCAAACAAATACATCAATCTATATTGATCTTCATTAACTATTTAACTGAAAATCTCATTACATTCAATTAAAACTTTACGCATCACCTATCAATAGCGTCATTTACCTTCAAAAAACCTTAAAAGAATACATAAAATGAGACAATTGTAATAATCATACCATATCACAGCTGCCTTCAACTTGTCTTAGTTCCATCTTCAAATCACTGATATTAGAGTTACGATCACTATCTTTAAACTGATCAACACATGTCTTCCCAATATCTGTGATATCAGGTTTCTTTACGTCAGTCTTGTTTGATTTGCGATGACACAACATGATAATCAACATCCCTATTAGGAGAAGAATAGCAGCACCTGCTGCACTACTAATTACGATTAGTAGATTGAAAGATTCTGAAATAAGAAGGTATATGTAGGCAACTAACCTGTGGAGCTGACCCTACGGGAGTAGGATGTGGAGGGAGATGGTGGTATTAACAATATAGGCGACTAACAATATTTCAAACTGGTAAGCATTTTAAGTGTGCTAATGATTATTAAAAAAAAGTACGTTTTTGATACATGTAAGTTAAAAAAGGCATGTTACTAAAATGAATGAGAAAGTTTAGATGTTAGAATTTGCCGCTTAAACTACAGAACGAATTTCAATGAAATATCTCATAGATTTAGGGGATAATCTGGAAGAACACATATACTACTTTTGGTCCCGGAAATAGTTAAGGTTCCCGAGGTATACATTTTTATCGCATAATTACTCGATAATTCTGCAACCGTTCAACATATCTTATTGAAATATGGCACAGATATAAAACAAAATCTGTAGTAACACATGAGATATGATTCATCTCCAAAAATGTCAGGTTCCTGAGAGATAGCTAGTTTTTTTTTATACTGCGGAGAGGGAGTCGCTACAGATAGTATTAAAATATCAATTTTTCATAAACTTACTGTCCGGTATCAGAGTAATCTCAACTGTGTCAGTCCCAAAGGAGTTAGATACGCTACAATTGTAAGTCCCGAAGTGTTTCGTCTGACTCTCGCGTATTATCAACGTTGATTTACTGGTTCGATCGGTTAGTGTCTCTTCTAAAAACGCATATTCCTGTAAATAATTCCTTAATCACTAAACATTATTTGACAGTGGTATAGCCCTTCAAGTTCTTCTCACGAATGGCTCGCCCGGTGTAATACTACCACACAGAAGACAGGCGTGAAGTGGAGCAATTCCGCGTACAATCTGATAAGGTGCGTGCCCGAGGCCTAATTTTAGTCCCTTTAGAATGTCGATTTGATAACGGAGGAGACGTATAGAAAGTGGAAATATCCTCTTCATGTGCGTCTCTTCCTCCGTCAATTAAGGGTAACGCATCTGCCATTGCGGATGTCTATGAACAGCGGTTGCTTCGTTTTTTCGGTGAATTAAGGTGGCTACTCGCTCCATAATATAATGTAAAAAATATGGTAAAAATTATAAACCTCATAGAGAAGTCATTAAAGCGATTAAAGTCGATACAATAAAAATGATTATATTTCTACTTACTTGATTATGAAATGAATTAATTTCATTTCCTTCAAAACTCCAAATAACAAAATCCGGCTTCGGAACAGAGAAGGATATACATTCAACTCTAACGCTGTCTCCTTCTACGCCGTATTGTGTTCTATTTGATATGATTTTTGGTGGTCCTTAAACAAGAAGAATATCTCAGTTTAAAGAAAACACTCGTTGAAGGCATCATCATCACCAGCTCACTATACGTCCCCAACGAGGGGCTCGAAGTCTACCCTAAAGTTAGGGCGACTAGGCCATAATCAAATACGCTGGCCAAGTGCGGGTTGGTTGACTTCACACATATCTTTGAATTTCTTCGCCGATATGAGCAGGTTGCATCAGGATGTTTTCCTTCGCCGTAAGAACGTCGGGTAAATTATATACATATGAAAAATCGAAAATCACATTGGTACATGGCAGCGAGATTCGAACCCAAGACAAGTAGATTACAAGTCAAGTGCTTAAACCACTGGGCCACCGACGCTGAACGCATATAAGGCAGAAAATCAGCAGGGAGTTTTCAGAAGTTCACTAAAGGCTGATCGAAAACTATTTGCCTCTAGTAAACTCCCTATCCAATACTATTGATGCGACTATTTTACGTTAATAGTCTGCTGCAGTCCGCTAATGATTTTGAAAATAAGACACTATAATTTATATAATTAATTCTTAATATTACATTTCTGTTCTAGTTACAATTAAACCAATAAAAACAACAAGGAAAGTTAATAAATTAACTAAAAGCACGAGATCAGAACAATTAACTAAACGCAAACTGGGATTATTTATTTAGAGACTTTCGCGTTTTCTAGACTTTCTGACTAAAATGTTGAATAAGTTTACTTCGGAGAATTAATAACAACAAAACAAACGTTACAAGTGTATTAACAGGTATGACGCCTACAAACCATGTATTGTAAAATTATTGAAATTATTATTTAAAGAAAAAATGCACTTCTTACCTTTAACAAAGACCATAGCTGAAGCTTCAACGTCGGGGTAACCCTCAACACTCGCCCTGCACCAGTACTGGCCGGCAGATTGTCTAGTAACCGTTACTGTTAGATTTGTTGATTTACCAACTCTCTGTAAGAAAATATTACTGAAGTAACAAGAGACGATCTGATGATGTAATAATTCTTGTTTAAATTCTTTCTCATTTGTATTGAATTCGATACATCATTAACTTTCCCTTGTCCCTACAGAGGGTCGACACAATATGCTGCCCTTCCATACATCTCTCAGCCGTCATATCTGAATTCACTCTCTTAAGCATATCCTCTTTCATACAATCCACACATTCTACGGACTTCCTCTATATTTGTAGCCATCCACATTCAATCTTAACACTTTTTGGTTTAAGCGATCTTCATCTCGTAGCATATGTTACCACGCTAACCTTTTGTTTCTTATTTTCAAACTTCTCAGCACACTACTATAAAAACGAGAGTTTAAAAAATTAAAACGTATGATAGAGTTATGTGGAGGACAAAAACCTGATGCGCCGACCCTACGGGAGTAGCATAAGGAGGAAGATGATGAGATGATGATGATGTATATTTGGTACTTACAATAATCCTGTCATGTTCATATCTCAGCCAAGTTATCTTCGGTTGTGGATGTCCATCTACAACGCAGTTCATAGTGGCGATAGAACCTGAGTCTCCTTCAACGTTTTGTGGCTTCACTTTGAATTTGGGACCATCTGGAAATTTACATCATTGGAAAATCCATCCAAGTGCTAAACTTCACACATCCGTTGTATAGTTTCTTGATTATCAAATCTATACTTAATATAATAAAGTGTAAACACACACTTTGTTGCCTAAGATGTCAGCAATTACAGCATATTTTTGAATAATTCTTTTTTTGATAGAAAGTCCTACACGTACGTCACGCTTTAGGCTATATATTTTCTCGCCATTAAACTTAGGAGGTAAATATTTTGGATAAAAACCCTAATGTGGGAAAGAGACCATAAGTTGCTGCCAACATCAAGGGAGAAGATTGCCATGGTTTGTCATAATGTTATGTCATTTTGACATTTGCAATTGATAATTTGATAACGTGAACAATAAAATAAAGTTTTTATAACTTCACGAGGATGAAGCCGCAAGGGAACAGCTAGTAACAGATAAAATTAAAACATTAGAATGAGAATCATATAAAAATGTATCTTGCAAACTACATAATACTGACCATAACCTCGCTCACTGTAAGCCATTTATTTTAAATTGTACATGATACTTCATACAATCAATTCAATGTTAACCAAATTTGTATTAAAAAAAAAACTTAATACCACACTGAAAAGTTCCCAATAAATTATTTGTGTTTCATTATGCCAAATCTACATTCGGAGTGTGCGCACACCTAAAACTAAACTATCGCACAACTGTTTAGTCTCACTTTGATTCCTATGAGCTTATATAGTGAGCACGCTACTCGATCTTTAGTTGTGCTACTAAACAGTTGAATTGGCTGCGAAACAATCGACAATCTCATAACTGTTGTGCCATAGTTTAGTCAAATGTGCGCCCGCTCACAAGAGCGGTCAGGACGACCTTATGGTCAAAGTACTGAATGCGACAATTAAACACCAAAGTGAAAGAAATACGATACACCCACTGATCTATATAAATGGATAGGTTATTAGGAAATTACAGCTTTTACTTCGTTCCAATTTAATTATAACAATTCTATCTCTATTATTACTTGGAATCCTTAGCACAACCACCAACTGCGACCGTTCCCGTAGCAAATTACCAAATCTTATAACCTGTCCATTTATAGAAGTCAGTTACTGCTGCAATACAAACAGTATCACAAAATATAACAATTTATTAACTTACATGCCACCTCCAGTGTTTTTGAATCGGCGCTTTTACCGACGGTATTGTGCACTTCGCATTTCACAGTCGCCTCATTATACTTGCGCGACACATTCGGTATTACCTGCAATACAACCTTTATGAAGTCTTAAGATCCTTTTCCACTAAACGCGACCGTCAAATTTTGCGTCAAATTTGCGTTGCATATATTCGTCGATCAAATAGAATGACATTTTTAAAAATTGTCCGAAAATTAGATTATTACTAGAGCCTACTGTTAATAATATTTTTAGCTAATTAAGCTAGCTTGAAGTTTTACATTTACTTTCTTAAAGGGTCTTTTATCCATATGAAATCTATATATAAAAAGAAAGTTGTGTTAGTTACACTACAACTCAAGAACGGCTTTACCGATATGCCTCAAAATTGGTGAGGAGGTAGCTTAGAGTCAGGAGACGGACTTAGGATACTTTTTTTTCCGTTCGACAGCGATGGATGGATGGATGTTTGTTAGAGTTTGTAGCCTAAACGGGTAAACTGATTTCGATGAAATTTGTTATAGACATGGAGGATAGTCTGGAAGAACACAGGCTACTCACTTTTGATTTTTTATTCCACGCGAACGGAGTCGCGGACGAAAGCTAGTATTGTATAACAGTAGGCTCATTTTAGCAATAATCTAATTTTACAATAGTAATTTTTCTATTTAATCGACGACATATTAAATGCTTTAATTTACTGTGTGTGGCTACAAGTTTACGACCTGTGATCGTCAACTAATAATCGAAAAAGGTAGACTCGAGTATAAACGTACGGCAGTCGTACATTCGCTCAGTGAAAAAGGACTTTTATACGCAAGCACGACTCGATAGGAGCGTAAAAATATCTAAGTAACGACCGCAAACATGTTAGTATTGGTACCTTATTGCGAACACTCGAACGCGCTGTGCTTCTTATACTTGCTTATATTGAGAAATATAAATTCTCCTGTTTTAGTAACCCCTATATCCTTATATCATATAAGGTTATATGCATACAACTGTGATTGCATCTTGTTAATTAAGTTTACATCTAAAATATTATGAGGTATGATTTGTATTTTTGTTTGTCTTGAACTCAAAAATTACTGGGCCGATTTCAAAAAATCTTTCACCATTAAAAAGCTACATCAGTGAGTAACATAGGTTTTTAATTTATCGCGGGAGAAGTCGCGAGCAACAGCTAGTAAGTAATAGAATGATCATTCGTTACGTAAAGAAAACCGTTATAAGAAAATCTTTCAGAATAGTAACGAATATTATAAAGTTGTCCAGGAACCAGGAAATTGTTGTTTGGGGGGGAACAAAAAGGTTTACTAGTTGAACGCCCTGCTACATTTCTTTACATATAGTTCAGTATTTCCGATAAGATGATAAATTTGAAAGGGGTCTAATTAAAGTGGTGTTATTTTAATAACTAGCGCCATCTAACACAAACTACTCGTATTAATATTAGGACTTCCGTAATTTTAAAGCGTATTTTTTAACAAGCTGTTGCTCGCGACTTCGACCATGTGTAATAAAAAAAATATAGCCTATGTTAGTTACAGATAAATTACCTTTCTAACGGTGAAAGAATTTTTAAAATCGGCCCAGTAGTTTTTGAGTTAATTCAATACATACAAAAATATTTCCTCTTTAGTATGGATAATCAAAAATTATTTCATTCTACGTTGGTAATATACGTGAACGGTAGTTAATAATTAAATTGCATTAATTTACGTACGTTGCGTAAAGGTAACTTCATGCATATTTAGCGAAGCCACAAAAACCCATGAAGCAAGATAATTCCGTGCATTATTCAAGTATAATTTATTTAGTCGTATACATATCTAAAATGCTGGGTTAATGTAAAATGCATACTGCAGGTGGGCAAGTGTGCCAAGACGAAATTTGAAAATGTTCTCTATCCCTCGGGAATTTTTGAGAAAGCGACATGCAAATGTCGCTTGTAAAATTAAAAGTTAGGAATAAAGTTACACTTATGAAACTTGCAAAAAGCGTATGTTGTAGGTTTTAAATTAAATTTTTATATACATCTATATCTAAACTAATATAATAAAGCGTAAACACACTTCGTGGCATACGATGTCAGCAATTACAACATATTTTTAAATAATTATATCTTTAATAAAAAGCTCTACACTTACGTCACGCTTTAGGCTATATATTTTCACGCCATTAAACTTAGGGGGT
>LD688970.1:2301840-2312081 GCA_003118335.3 Papilio memnon | reverse complement strand
TAGGCAACAAAGAAGTGTGTGTTTACGCTTTATTATATTAGTATAGAGTATAGAAGTATAGATAAATAACTAGATAAAAATTTACGTAGCAACCGACTTAAAAAAAAGAGTCTGTCAATTCATCTTTAATATTTATGTAGATTAACTAACATGTTGCTTTGCATTGACCAAAAATAGACATAGAAAACTAAATAAATCTTACTAATATTATAAATGCATTAGATGGATTGATGTTTGATAGAGTTTGTAGTCCAAACTGCTGACCCCATCTCGATGAAATTTGGCATAGATGTAGAGAAAAGTCAGGAAGAACACATAGACTAACTTATTAATTGACATTTTTTTGTTTCGTACGGACGAAGTTAGGCAAAAATTTTGATATCTAGAGTTATCACATTTACTTGTAGTTATATCAGCAGTAAAAAATAAACATTAAAAAACCCAATTAGTTGAATGAAAAACTTCCACATCAAAGTACTTTTAACGAGTCACACTTCGTGTAATCACATCCAAATTCATATCTTATTAATTTTTATAATTACATCCCAATTGAGTGTTCTCGAAGAGCTATGTGGAGAAAAATTATTTATTTATTAGACATTCGTACATAATTTCTGTCGATAAAATTTAATAGGACAAGATGAAATCTAGTTAGAAGGGACTAGTAGCTCAGAACGAGTTACTGGAATAATTATTTGTAATTATATGTAATTGGTAAAACGTTCTCACACAGGTATAAATAATTACATGTTCTGGAGATGTAAAGATGTCATAGTTAATTTGACAATTTAGTGGACAAAGTAGCAGAACGAAAGTACATCTTCAGCTATTAGAGTATTTTAAGGCATACCGTTTGAAACGATATTTAAATAGTAGCTTTCGCCCGCGACTCCGTCCGCGTGGAATTAAAAAAAAATTGAGTGGCATATGTATTCTTCCAGACTATCCTCTATTCCTATACTACATTTCAAACATCCATCCGTCCATCCATCTAATCTTTCGCAGTTATAATATTAGTATGGTGTAACGTCTTGAATGATAAGGGCACGCAAACTCGAATATTAAAAAAAAGACGTCGGATTGTAAGTGACGCTTGCGAAGGTTAAGGTAAGGTTAAGGTTTTATTGCTTTAAGGTTCGTTTCAACATTCAGCCGATGGACTGTTTCAAGCATTTGATATCGACTGATTCAAGATGTTCTATGGCTCCTTCGTAAACTATCGTAAGCGTAATTTAGCGATTTACACCTCGTTGTATTTTTATTAAATTAACTTAATAAATATTAAGTTATTTATAAATATCAAAGTATCATTAGAAATAATAACTGTAGATTGCTTATCGTATTTATATTTAAAGACAGGTCTTACAAAAGTGTGTCAAACATACTACAGTTTACATGGGAGCAATCGCGTTGGTACACTTAACCCTTCAAACACCGTTTTAAACACTTAAACGACCCCATACTGGATTTTTCATAGAAATCTCCACGTTAGAAGGTAGTTTAACAAATGTTAACTCCAAAAAGCTCTAAGTATACTTGAGGCCATGAAAAATGACGTATTTATCGAGAGTTCAATAAACGATCGCAACTAGTCAGGGCAGGAAGTATAACATCCATCGAGTGGTTAACAGTACAGCGGGCATAGTGCGGTTAATGACTGTCGCGTACGGAAATGCGTGGTTAGGAATGGTCATAGGAATCTTACTAATGTTATAAATGCAAAAGTTTAGATGGAGGTTTGTTAGAGTTTGCTGCCTAAACGGCTGAACGTATCGCTGAAATTTTCCCTATGTAGAATATAGACTGGATGACATAGGCTATAAGTTAAGTATTATTTTTAAATTCCGTGCATATGAAGTCGTTGACCACAGCCAGTATTTGATAGTTTGTAAATTACTAGCTGTTGCTCACGACTTCGTCCGTGTGAAATTGAATAGTAATAAAAAATATAGCCTATGTTACTCACGGATAAATTGCCTTTCTAACGGCGAAAGAATTTTTAAAATCGGCCCAGTAGTTTTTGAGTTATTTATTTCAATATATACAAAAATACAAATCTTTACTCTTTATATTATTATTATAGATTTGGAAATAACATAAAATGTTATATAAATGTTTTTTGTAACAAACTATAATAGCTTTCACACGCGACTCCGCGTGGACTTAAAAAAAGTAAGTAGTCTGTGTGTTTTCAGCCGATTAGGCTACTAACTCATACAAACATCCATCCATCTATACATCCAAACTTTCGCATTTATAACATTAGGAACATAACTATTATTAGCATTACATTTTGATAAGTGCATACGTGCCGTATCAATCTACAAAACGCAGGCACACAATGTAGAGGGCTATATCAAATTCCAATGCAACTGCTTCCAGCGAGTATAGTAAAATATTAAATCGTGTGCGGTATATTGGATTCCGATTCACGAGTCCCCGAGGTGACAGTCAAAGGGATATTACATTACTGTTTCGACGTTACGAATAACATCTGGATGATTCTTTTATAAAAGAGAAGGGAGGAAACGAGTTACAGGAACACTAAGGTGCTCATCGATGCCCATTGACAGTAACATCAGAAGAAATGCAGCATTGACGGCTTTTTGTGAAATAGGCTCTGTTCTTGAAGAATTTTTCTGAAGTTTCTGCGACTCCGTCCGTGTGTAATTAAAAATGAAGTAACCTATGTGTTCTTCCAGACTATCCATACATCTAAGTCAAATTTCATTGAGATCCGTTCAGCCGTTTAGGCTAGAAACTCTAACAAACATCCATCCATCTAAACTTTCTCATTCATAATATTGAGATTAGCTAGTGATACATTAGTGTTAGGTTGGACTAAGTTTCAAACGCAAGTTACGTTACGGAAACGCCTTTCATGAAGTTATCGAAAAATAATCGAATACTTAAACGTTGCTGGGAAACCGGTTATAAGCCGTACTAACCTCAAGTGATGAGGATAGAACCTGGCGATCTGTCTTCCGATGACGGAATGAAATTTGTTTAAAAAGTTTTAATAAGCGACTAGTGTCGACTGCTTATTCTATGAGACACAACCATTTCAGCTGTGGGGGCTGCGACTATTTACAAAAATAGCCTACAATCCCCATGCATGCAATAAATATAGTCTGTTACTCAATGATAACGTAGCTGAATGGTAGTAAAAGAATTATTGAAATACATCCAGTAGTTTTTGAGTTCATCTTTACTAATATTATAAAGAGGAAATAATTGTATGTATTGAAATAACAAAAGAATTACTGCGCCGATTTTAAAATATTCTTTCACCGATAGAAAGGTAATTTAATTGTGAGTAACAATTAAATTTCACGCGGGCAAAGTCGCGAGCAACAGCTAGTTACTAATATAGAAAAGTACAAATCTTTCCTCTCGAATTAAACAATTGTATTAAGAAATGCATAGTATTATAAATGTGAAAGTTTGGATGGATGGATGGCTGTTTGTTTCTAGATATCTCCAAAACGGCTAACGCTGAAATTAGGCACAGATGTAGAACATAGTCTAAAAACCACATAGGCTTCTTAACAAGTCTTTTTTTCAACTAGCGTTTAAATAAAGTCAAGAATACCTTGACACAATATAGAGTTTGTGGGAGTGACGAGCGGTTTGTAGAATTCAATTCCGAAGGCAGATCATATACACGGTAACCGTCTTCCATTGTGGGCGTGCGTATGTCGGAGATAATGAAATAACAATCGCGTAACATTAGAAATCCTTAGTTGACCACCATCTTAATTGATAACTTCACAACACTCTAATCGAATTGCAAACATTTACGGAGATTAACCAATTGATTTTATAATAACAAAACGCATCATTCCACCATACAATGACAACTGTCATTCGATTGTCGCTTGACATCTATCATTCACGATGCATATTCAGCCAGTACTCAAAATTATTGGTTGCCAGTTACTTTAATCGTTCAAAAATTATCAAGAATTTCGTTTATATTTCTCTTAATAAGACACTACTTAACAGCTAAATCTAAACTCCCAACCTTAACAATCTCCACCGTAATTACACTCCTAATACTATTTTCCTTTGCTTTCCGTCTGTACGTTCATTCACATTCTGCTTACGAAAGCTGTGATTACTACGTGCTTCAACTAGATAACACAAAATTGTCACACATATGCTCCCCACAGCGGTCTTTCCTTGTAAGAAAAAAGGTGTCAGAATTATATAACAGTTATCTTGCATTTCACCTATAATACGAGTACATGTAATAAGATAGTTGTGTGTTTTCAAAGAGCATTAAAAGGATAGCAATCTTCTATAGTCTATACTAATATTATAAAGAGGAAAGATTTGTATTTTTGTATGCATTGAAATAACTCAAAATCTACTGGGCTTCAACAATTCTTTTACCAATCAAAAGCTACGTTACCAGTGAGTAATACAGGCTATGTTTTTCATTATTTTTTTAATTCACGGGAATGATGTCGCGATCAACAGCTATTTCTAACATAAATGCAGAAGTTAAGATGAACGGATGTTTATTAGAAGATACCTCTAGAACCAATCAATATATTTCATCATAGTCTGGAAGAATACATAGGCTACTTACTTTTGTTTTTTAATTCCGCGGTTGTTAAGATGGATGTGTGGGGTAACGCGATTGGATAAGATACGAAATGAGCATATTAGAGGAAGTTTGAGAGTAGCCCCAGTGGTAGAGAAAATAAGGAGTAAAAGGTTAGCGTGGTATGGGCATGTTATGAGAAGGGATGAATCGCATATAACAAGAAGGACGTTAGTTATGAATGTGGAGGGGTACATCGGTAGAGGTAGACCTAGAAAGAGATGGATGGATTGCGTGAAAGGTGACATGATCAAGAAGGGAGTGATGACTGAGATGACGGATGACAGAGTTATTTGGAGGACGAAAACCCGGTGCGCCGACCCTACGGGAGTAGGATAAGGAGGAGATGATGAATTCCGCGCAGACGGAGATGCGGGCAAAAGTAGTATTGTAATAAATTACGAGCAATGATTTACCTTAATCTAATAGAATGGAATGTTTAATCATTTCACGTACTGGCGTACGCCCGTGACTATGTCTGCCCAGGACAAAAAGCCTATAGCATTCCTGCATATATCAGCTACCTTTTTGTAAAAGTTCCATTAAAATCGGTTCACCTGTTTCAGAGCTTACCCGGAACATACGCAGATTTGGAGACAAACAGACTCAAAAAATTGGATTCCCATTATGAACAACGTAATTCATGATTCTGAAATATTTTTACGACACTCCAATGTTATTATTTACCTTAAAGTCATTTCTCTAACGAAGTTTGAAAGTAGCGCCAGTGCTGGAGAAATTGAGAAGATTAGCGTGGTATGGACATGTGACGAGACGATGGGGACATAAACCAGAAAGTGTTAAGAATGAATGTGGATGGCTACAAAGGAAGAGGAAGACCGAAGAAAGTATGGATGGATTGTGTGAAAGAGGATACGCTTAAGAAGGGAGTGGATTCAGATATGACGGCTGATAGAAATGTATGGAAGAGCAGCATACTGTGCCGACCCACCGTAAGGGATAAGGGCAAGTTGACGATGACCATAAAGTTAATTCATTGTTATTTTTTAATACAAAATCTAATATGGCATTTTTTTTAATAAAATATGCACCAACAATATATTATTCAAAAATATTCCAACTCAAAGGTTTCAAAACTAAGTTATTCATACCAACGACAGAAACATGAAACTAAATTCTTGTTAAAAGTTCTCTGAAAAATTCCATTCTTAGCAAAATTCTTTGCTAAAAACATAAAGCATAACGCCGAACATTTAAAGGTCGTCCTTTTTGAAATTTAAAAACGCACTTTAGTAGCAGAGGAAACCCCGTCTTAAAAGAACAAAGGTGAACGATGAAACTTTCGTATGAGCAGATGTTGTCAATATATTTACGTAGAGTTTAAATTTCAATAGAATTGACACATTCTTACTAATATTACAAATGTGAATGTATGGTTGGATGGATGCTAGAAGGGATATCTAGAACGGTTCAAAGGATATAGAAAAAAATGGCATAGATTGAGAACATAGTCTGGAAGAACACATTGGCTACTATTTGAGGGTTTTTTTTTAAATATTGATTTGATTTGTTCTTTTGTATGTATTAAAATAACTCAAAAAATACTGGGCTCATTTCAAAATTTCTTTCACCGTTATAAAGGTAATTTATCCGTGAGTAACATAGGCTATATTTTTAAATTTTACGTAGACGAACTAGCGTGCAACAGCTAGTCAAAAATCGTTCCAGGAAATCTAATAACATTAATTTCGACTTTGTAGCCAAATAAATAAATAACAGCAGTAGATGGTCGATTCCCATACTTTTTTATTTTCTCAGACTACCTTCGTTTTTTATAGAGCAACTAAGATTGGAATTGATTTAAATAGATAATATCTCTGTCGAGTTGACTTCAATACAAGTTTAATCATTCATGTGTTATTCGTTACCTTTGATTATAGAGAAACGGACTAAGCAAACAGCGGCCGTTGTACTAAATACCATCATCACGGAAATTGAGGAACAAATGACAATCTCATATGGTGCATATAACCAGGCGTTTGACTAAACTATCGCACAACTGTTGTGCGATTGTCGGTAGTTTTGCAGCTAAATCAACCGTTTAGTTGCACAACTAAAAATCGAATAGTGTGCGCTACATTCATAGGAATGAATGCGAGACTAAACAGTTGAGCGATAATTTAATCAAAGGTGTGTGCGTTATAAAATTGAGTCTTTATGGACGGATTACTCAGAAACACATACGAGAAAACAAGAAAATAACGTATAGTCAAACAAAAATGTTAAGCCTGGTCAAGACACTACTATCAGCTGTATCTATAAGACAATACATAAAATCCACATAAGCGAAGCTAGTGAGCTATCATAATGTTTTGATAAAACCCACCAGGACAGATAACTTGTATAGCCTTAAGCAAAAGTTACAAATGAATTATGTAACAAACAAAGTATAGAGTTTTTATTGTCTTTGTCGACCGCACGTTTATTGGCAGAAGATTTAAGCCCACGGCTAGTAAAATCGTTTCCTTTGTGGCTGTAACAGTTGCCTGACTAGAGACTAGAGGGCGGTACAACCTTTGTACATCTTGCGTTTGCTCTTTTATAAATGTTCACAACGTAATTTCAAATAACATTCTTATAAAATACCGTTCTTAATAAATCAACGAAATAAAATTCTGTTACTACAAGTAACTACCATTATCTAAAAAACTAGCATGGAATTAAAAAAAAAAACAGAAGCAAGTAGCCTATGTGTTCTTCCAGACTATCCTCTACATTTATGCCAAATTTCATCGAGATCCGTTCAGCTGTTTAGGATACAAACCCCAACAAACATACATCCATCCAAACTTTCCAATTTACATTAGTAAGAAAGTAAGACTAGCTATCAAAGCTATCTACTTCATAATATGTATTAGTATAGATATAAACTTGCCAGATATATTCAACGAGACATAAACAAAAAGTGTAATAAAAATGTGGGTCAAGTGTCCATAAAAAGGCAATCGGAAGTTTATTTAGACCTTAAAAAGACCATAAAAATACTGGCAACCGCCAGTTGGGCGATTCGTTTTAAATTTTAAATATATAAACAATCAATAAAGATTTCTAGACGAGCAATAGGTCAAAGGGTGGGCAAGCACATCATCCCTGTAGGCTAAAAAAAACAGGAAAACAATAAAGCCATAAACCGACAAAGAAATAGACAGGACTTTATTCGATTAAGGGTATGTTTATGCTAATATCTACAATTACTGACGTCCAAACAGGGATGCTTTAGTATTTTTAAATGACGTTTTACTTTATCAAACACACCAGGCTTCGCTCAGGTAGATAGATAAAATTATTTCAGGTCGCTTGTTGATAAAAGATCTCTCTATTGGTGTGGGATTTTTTCAAATCGGTTCAGTATTTTAAGTTAATTGGCTACAATTTTTTTCTCTTTGTATTGTGTCGCCAAGGGTGCAGTTGCTCAACCCCCCTAGAAATTAAATAAAAATGTATACTAGATATAAAAACTACTTCGAATAAAACCATAATGATAGCTACTCTGTAGACTTATCCTAGCTGAATTTGTAGCGCCCATACATATTACTCTAGACAAACCATAATGTACTTATTTCGACTGTGATTTGTAATTTTCGCCGACGACTCCGTCCGCCTTAAATTTAAAAAAAAATTAAGTAGCCCATATGTTTATCCAAAATATGCTCTACACCTATGTCAAACTTCATAAAGATCAGGTCAGTAGTTAAGGCTACAAACTCTAACAAACATCCATCCATCTGAACTCTCCCATTTAGCCGACCAAAGGACCATAGATCGATAACTCTTGATAAAATCTTGACGTCATAACTTAAAAAAACTAGTAAACTAATTCCTCAGTAAGTGCATAAAGAATCAGTTCAGGATAAAGGCGACCTTGTTAATGCGAAGCGAGAAACAAAACCCATTCACCGCTGTTATATTTTTTCCGTTGTTTTTTAACCGTCAACCGGTTTGGATCCCAACAGTCCTGGGAATCTTTTGAACAGGTGATACGCTACTGAACTTGAGATTTTTTCCTTTTTCGACCTTTTTTTATTAGAAATGGAGAACTATAACGAATTGGTTTGTATTTGACGTGTTTAATAGTGTAGTGAAACCAATTACGAAAGTGAATTGATTGTTGTATCTTACAGTACTCAGAATAACTTAAGTTTTCTTGAAATCCCTTAGTGTTACTTCTGTAGCGATATCATTTTTGTAACTATACTTTCGATTTAAATACAATACGTAAGTAATGAAGTGAAAACTTTAGTAAGCGTTATAAGCTACGAGCGCACATCGTTGATTAAACTATCGCACAACTGTTTAGTCTCGCTTAGATTCCTATGTGCTTATATGTAGGTGCGCACACTACTCGATTTTTAGTTGTACAACTAAACAGTTGAATTGGCTGCGAAACAATCGACAATCTTTTTATAATATGACGGACGACACAAAAAAATTAATAAATAACGACTAGTGGGACTATTAGCTCTTATCCAATGTAGTAATCTAAAATCATACTTCATACTAATAAATGCGAAAGTTTAGATGGATAGATGTTTGTTAGAGTTTGTAGTCTAAACGGCTGAATGGATTTCGATGAAATTTGGTATAGATGTAGAGGATAGTCTGGAAGAACACATAGGCTACTTGCTTTTGTTTTTTTAATCCACGCGAACTGAGTCGCGGCCGAATGCTAGTGTTACATAAATTGCTGTATATTTAGACTATTTTCGCAGTAAATAAATCTGAAAATTAAACCAGAAATCAAATAACCCACAAAATCTTACTTTCATTCTATCATACTAATATTATAAATGCGAAACTATGGATGGATGTATGGATGTTTATTACTAGGTATCTCCAATACTGCTTAAAAAATGTACAGATGTAATAGTCTCGAAATGGCTACTCAATTTTTTTTTATTACAACGCAGATAAAGTCGCGGGCAACATAACCTTGGTTTCAATAAAGTCATTCGCATTTCGTGTAAGTCACTACTTATGTACTTAGGAAACCTTTTTAATATTCAGTAGCTCTTAGAAATGTGGATATTAAAAGAAACACTTAATTTTAATGTCGCGGGCGAAAGCTAGTATCTAATAATGCAATTTAATCAAAAATAATCAACATGAAAGTTACATAAAGGAAAAAAAACGCTTATTTTCTTCGTGAGCTTAAACTCACAGGACAGATAACTGTCTCATTGAAAAAACTATAGTAAATTGTAATAAATATTTTGTATTATTTATGTACTTATTTTAACATAAATAATACGAAAATAATCTAAAAAGGTATTACATAATAACTCAAAATGTTTATTTAAGTAACGCATGTTATAAAGCATCCTTAAAATAATTCAAGAGGCAGTAATCACTATATTTTTTTTTATCTAACTTACCTATTGTATTGAAATCCAAAATAAAGTTCGTTATCACTAAATAGCACAAAAAGTTTACACAAGTTCCCAGAATATTAAACAGTAACTTTATTTTTAATTCACAATTAATGTTTATCTAATTAAACACGCGATGTCTCGTTAAAAATTGGAGACGCGACAAACGTCTATCAACCGCAACGCCCGGGCAGACACTGGCTGAAAACCTTTTCCCGCCCTTGGTCATAGAGTAGGCGTTAGTT
>LD688970.1:2216503-2226609 GCA_003118335.3 Papilio memnon | reverse complement strand
AAATATAAATACTATACAATTGCATACTAAAATATGCTATTTAACTTAAGTTAAGTAGTTTAATTAGTCGATCGAACAGGATGTCATCTATACTCTATACTAATATAATAAAGTGTAAACACACACTTCTTTGTTGCCAAAGATGTCAGCAATAACAGCATGTTTTTGAATAATTCTTTTTTTAACAAAATGCCCTACACTTACGTCACGCTTGAGGCTATATATTTTCATGCCATTAAACTTAGGGGTTAATATTTTGGATAAAAACCCTAATGTGGGAAAGAGACCATAAGTTGCTGCCAACGTTAAGGAAGCAAGATTGACATGGTTTGTAACCATGTCATGTCATTTTGACATTTGCAATTGATAATTTGACAAATGTAGGTAAACAATGAAATAAAATTTTATAATATCATGCGGATAAAGACGCACCCGAACAGCTAGTTGAATATATTTTGGGTCATTCAGTAGATCTGGTGTCTCACAAAGTTGGCAACTCCTTTAAGAAGAAAAAAAGCTTTGTGTTTGTTGTAGGTATATTTTCTACCATTTAATAAAGGAACTTTCATCGAACTGTTAAATAATGAAGACGTAGCCGATGTTAATCAGGAAACGAGAAATGTATTACATAAATTTAATATTCACGTATATGAACGTCCAATACCAAATATGAGAAAAAGCTTAGGTAATAAAACCCCAGCACGTGATTGGACTGAAAGCGAATTGAATAGAATTATAAAAGGTCATAAATTACAAGACTATCTCAGTCAAGGCGAGATTCACGAAATCAAAGTGAAGGAAATCTGTGATTTCATTCGAACTCATTACTTGTCCGCGGAGTATTTTTTTAATGAAATGCGAAGGATAGTCGCTCAACGCGAGGTGAAGGATGATTTAAGGAATATGGTGACATTTTTTGAAGAGAATCCAAATTTAAAACCAAAAATACTTGAAGCTTTTAGCAAAATAAAACTGTTGAAAAGAGCGACACCGGACATTTGGTCACTGCAAACGAATAATCTTGTTGCATCATTAGACGCATCTAGATTTAAATAAGTGAATTAAAGAAATTACTTTTTAATAATGTGTTTTTATTAGTACGGAGCGTACTAATATTTTTTTGATCTTGAACAATGTCAAAGTAATAGAGCGGACTTGAAAAAATCATTATCAACTTCTAAATTTTTTGTGATTTATCGTGAATTTATGAAAAATCGTAATCAATGTAGTACATCGGCAATGTTATAGGCACCGAACTTTTTGTTCCATTTATATTTTTAAAAAAAAGTTTTGAATACATGTGTGGTATTTTTTCTCCAATGTAACTCTTTTATCGCTAGTATATTAACTTCGTTAGGTATATTAAAACAAAATAATTGCGATTATTATAATTAATAAATCATTTCCCTTGTTCCTTGTTAACCACGTACAATAATCGCGGTGAAAATTGTTGTAGCACAGATATCAACCGGTATAATTTTGACCCAGGTGCAACTTTCGCTTTTACAATACCCTGTAAATAATATTAAAAAAAATGTAAAACTCATATTGAATGTTACTGTCTAGTATGATCTCGATTATCTGAAAGTTTGAGAGTGGTAGATCCCGCTTTGAGATCTTAGCACTGTAGGGTCGGCTCGCCCGGTGCAATACCACGACCACACAGAAGACAGGCGTGAAGTGGAAGCAATTTCGCGTACAGTCTGATGAGTGTGGTGCCGGTGGCCCAATTTTAGTCCCTTTCCCGTTCCACCCTTTTCTCATAAGGAAAGGATTGGTTGGGAAAGTGGATTTGACGGTGGAGGTGACGCATATGAAGGGGAAATATCCTCTTTATGTGCGTCTCCTCCTCCGTCGATTTAGGTAGGCAACGCATCTGCATCGCCATTTCGGCGGATTTAACTGGCCGCTTGCTCGTTTATCACCTTATTGAAAAAAAAAGAAGTTTGTAGCACTAGTTGCTCCAGACACATTTTGAAAAAAAAATGTTAAAAAAACTTACTACGCCAGGAACAGGTTTATCGTTAGACTTATCTTTAGATCTTAACACGTTATTAGTAGGTATTTCAACGTCTTCTTTCCACACGCCATCCCAATAATCCTTAAAAAATGTAAAAAAAATAATTTTGTGAAATAGACAATGTTTTTCAAACTATTAATTTTTTTAAGCTTTAAAAAATACTTACCCCACTTCTCACGATAGATCTCTTGGCTAATTCTTCTAGAGGATCTACTACGTTATTTGCTTCACGTTTCGCTGACAATTTCGCTAAGGCTATAACTAATTCTGGAGGTGCCTGGCGCACAGAAATAATTATTTTTTAACCAATAGACATCAGACAAGTGTAAAAAAACGATAATCAAAATTTACCTCCATCGGTACCAAATTTTCATTTGCTGGTTTAGTTTTCCTACTTCCATTCTGTAATGGATGAAATATTAAAATAAGAACAATAAAGAAGGCGACGACTATATTTTTTTTTCTCTTTTTTTATGAACTCTGTTAAATATTTTAGCAACGGTAATACCTATTTTAACCAAAAAACTCACATCATCGAAGAATGAGAATCGTCTACCGTAGTCATCGTAGGTTCCGGACTGTCGAAAATGTACATTTGATCCCATTAAATCTGTTACGTCTCCAGCCTTACCCTCAAGCTTGTATTGATAACTTGGACCCTTTGAAATATAAAAAAATAATACGTTACCCTATAACAAACTTAACAATAGACATTAAAATTAACCCTTAAATGCATGATTTTTTATTTAATTGTGAAAAAAATATTTCAGTACAAGTTTTTAGTCACAGATTAAGGAGAAAAAAAAATTAAAAAATCTTGGTTTAAATAAAAACTATGCTTTTGTTTGTAGACTTTTGGCAACAATATGCATTTAAGGGTTAAATATATAATTAATAAAATAGGACAAAGGATATAAAAAAGGTTTACGGATATTCACTTCCCAAAACCATCACAAAAACATTGTCGTCCCTGTCGTTCCCTTAAAAAAAAAATTAGATCTACATGTTTCGACTGTAGAAAGAAATTCTCAATAAATATTTAGTGGCATAATTCGATTCACCTTTAACTTTTCAAAGCTTTCTGCGTTACTATTAAATTGTTGCGGAACATCTTCGTATCTTTGTATATCTTCATATCCCGATGATATCTAAAAATGTAGGTTTTTTCTCTATATTAAGGAAATTTGCAACCTGCCTGGATTCGCCAAAAATGCGAAGTGACTGCCAGTACGCATCTGCAATAGCTTGCCAACCTTTAATCGACGTAAGAGCAGTTCCAGATTAGCCATATAGCAATAGTAAATGCTACGGGCCCCCGAATTTGGGGGCCCCACTTTTACGTCTATCTGACAGTAATATAAAAATTGTTTTATTTAATACCCTAAACTTGAGATCTTAAAGCAAACCAAGGGCCCCTTGACAGAATTTGCTACAGGGCCCGCGCTTGCTTAATCCGGCACTACGTAGGAGAGGCAAAGAAGGTAACTAACATAAACCAACAATCGATACTCGTAATGTTAAAGAGCAAAAGGAGCTAAGCACCTTATATTCCCTTTTAAATAGATTTGTGAGAAGCGAGTTTTTTGACGCTAATATTACGAACAATGTTCTTACCGCCAATTGATGTAATGCATCAAAACAAATAAGAGTAAGAAAGTATTTCATAACGGTAACTCGAACGTCTGTAAAGTTCTTTTTTGTGTATACAAGTTGATATAAGTTGTGTTTTATCTCGAAAACTAATTACTAATTTTTACGATTACGACTATTCTATGTTCGTTCAATTATTGTTATCTTTATTTATAACAAAATTAACATCATGCTTTTGTGGAATTTCATGATGGATTAAAAATATTGAAAACGGCTCAAATCTGATGCAACTATTTATGGAAGAAATAGTTAAAGTCTTAAAAATATAATAAATTATTTTAATTTATTCCTGTGTTTTATAAAATATTCCTTTTTAACTCTAGAATTGATTGGAAGATTTCAATGTACTTTGCTATTTTTAATTACAGTTTAATGAAAAAAATGGTTTCTAATTCGAACAACAAAGAACAAGAAAATGACGTAAGCTCTTTTTATTGATGTACATAGCAACATAGAAGTATAACATGGCAACAATTTTATGATTTGACACATTCTAATTGGAAGGAAATTGTCAATCTTGACAATTCTGAAAAGTCAGCTGAACAGTGCTTTGCTTTGTTATTTATTTATTACAGGAAGATAATTTATTTAGGAGAATTTCGATACATATTCCATGATTCTATATCAAGCTAAATTTTAGACACAGTCTGCGTGATGTAATCTTCACTCGTTTTTTTAAGTGTTTACAATTTTAAAATGATGTTTGGAAGACCGAGATGTAGAGAATGGACCCCACTGGCTACTCAACAACTTCGTTTGAGGAGCCTTATTCAGGTATATTTAAATCAAGTATACATTTAAGATAAAGGGTACCTAAATCGAATGAATTCCTTCACTCGCGTCTGGTCCCACGATTCGTAAGTTTATCAACAAACGCCTACACTTTGAGTGGGTGTAGTCATTGGATACGTAATATTTTTATACTTCTTAGCTATTGAAATAGCCATTATTTCCATGTATCTCAATAATATAATAAAACTTTCGCTTGTTAGAACTCCAAAACGTCTATGTGTAATGATAATCAAGTACTTTAAATCGAGATTTTAATATCAACTTCATCAAAGTAATGAATCTAGTTAACATAAACTAACTGTAATTATCTTTACTACTGATTGAGAATTGACAAAATCTTGAGATACCCTGGAATTTTGAATAATGTGTGTTGTGAATAACTATTGCTTTGAAAAGTTCTAAACAACAACTATTTAGAGTATGTGAAGGCATTGAAGGTTTTCTGATAGTATAGCTGTCTATAGGTGTTAAAACAATTATCAGTGTAACCGCTGCACACTTGCTTCTTTCTACAATGTAATTTGATCCATTATTTTATGTCCTATTTTTTATATAAGGTGACAACGACCAAGCAGCTATCTGAATTCACCAAAGTAGTGATCAAGCAGTGCCCATAGATATCTACTTTTGCTGAAACATTGTCTACCTTTCAACAGAGGAGGGGATGTACAGGGAACATAAAGTGCATATTTTACTAACCCTTCACCTCTCCTACCAAATTCTTTCCTTGTCTTAAAGAAAAATGTGAAGGGAACCAAAATTTATAACTAGTTGTTGCCACTTTCATTTGAAATGAAAAAGTAATAAAATATAGCCCATGCTACTCAGTGATGGCATAGCTTTTTAATGGTAAATGAATTTTTGAAATTGGTCCAGTAGTTTTTGAGTTTTTGAGTTATCAAAACGTACAAAAATACAAATCTTTCCTCTTTATAGTATTAGTAGTATGAGATGTCAAATTGGCACTTTAAAGGCAAATGTTAGACATGAAACGTTCCTCTTAATTGTGGTCAATATACTACTTTGTATTACAGATTGTAGGGTACAATATACGTCCACCAGAATGGTGTACACATCAATGCAGTTACTACCTGACCCTACATCACACGACTATGTCAGCACCTTTCTACACCAGCGAGAGGATATCATCCCCACATCCTAAATGGAAGGAGATCGATCCAGGTATAAGGTTTAATTAAATTTATACTATTAACTTTATTCTAAGGTAAGTTAATAAGGCAAAGGTAATAATCTGTCGGGGAAAGAATGTCCCCAAATCCAAATATTGCATATTTTTTGGATGTATACGGGCAATATGTTTAGCTATTACGGTGAATACAGGTGGCTGTCCGTTTGCCACCTTTACTATACTAATATTATAAAGAGGAAAGTTTTGTATTTTTGTATATATTGAAATAACTAAAAAAATACTAGAACAATTTCAAAAATTCACCAGAAAGGTAATTTATCTGTGAGTAACATAGGCTGTATCTTTTTTTTAATTTCACGAGGGCGAAGTCGCGAGTAACATATATAAAATACTAGCTGTTGCCCACGACTTCGTCCGCGTGGAGTTTAAAAGTTCGAAACTTACGTTCGCCCCTTTTTTCAACCTATTACCTAGAGTATTAACTTAGTAGTAATCTACGTAATAATAGAAATCTACTGATGCAAGATTCTATATCTAAGCCCTAAAGATATGTTTTTTTTATACCATCCTTTTTCCATCTATTATAATTTTTATTTAATGTATGGTATATAATTTTATTTTTTTATAGAAAACTAGCTGTTCCCTTGCGGCTTCATCCGCGTGAAATTATAAAAACTTTATTTTATTGTTTACATTTGTCAAATTCTCAATTAATGTCAAAATACCAATTACCTTAGTATGGCAATCTTGCTTCCTTGATGTTGGCAGCAACTTATGGTCTCTTTCCCACATTAGTTTTTATCCAAAATATTTACCCCCCTTAGTTTAATGGCGTGAATATATATAGCCTAAAGCGTGACGTAAGTGTAGGATTTTTATTAAAATAATAATTACTCAAACAATGCTGTAATTGCTGACATCTTAGGCAACAAAGAAGTGTGTGTTTACGCTTTATTATATTAGTGTAGATTAAAATTTTATGATTGAATTTTTTTATTTTTAAATTTTTACTTTAATTATACTGATCCTGTTGTTAACATATAGATTTAGTAATACAATCGTTCCCCCCCCCCAATATTGAAAACTGTAATACATATAGGAAACTTTTTAAATAACATCAATTATAAAGTTTAGCTGTTGCTATAGTATGATGTAACAAACGTGTTTACATCGAACTTAAAAAATTAATATAAATGATAGCAACATTCTTGCTATCATTTTTTCACCAATTGACCTTATAAAGATATTAAAATATTGCATTCGACTTTATGATTATTTTTAGATTATAAAAATGTTTTTTCTTACGAACCTGTTATATTATTCGGATGACCAGTTTTCAAGTTATTTTATTGCGAAAATAATGCAAATTCACCTGAATTTGATACTAAAAAAACTTGTTTTCAAATACCGTTATAGTAATATTAAGCGACAAAATAAAGAATATACCCTCTAAGGTTCTTGACTTGTGTAGAACTAGTTGTCGCTCGCGACTTCGTCAGCGCGGAATCTTACTTCTTACTTAATATTATAAATGCGAAAGTTTAGATGGATGGATGTTTGTCAGAGTTTGTAGCCTAAACGGCTGAACAGATTTCGATAAAATTTGGTATAGATGTAGAGGTTAGTCTGGAAGAACACATAGGCTCACTTTTGTTTTTTTTTTAATTCCACGCGGATGGAGTCGTGGGCGAAAGCTAGTTGAAAAAACTTAATAAATAGCCTAACTCTTCTTCCAAACTATGTTATACATCTGTGCCAAATTTTAACGAGATCCGTTCAGGAGTTTAGGCTACCAATTCTAACAAACATCCATCCAAACTTTCACATTTTATTGTAAGATTAAGTAAAATTGATTGAAAAAGTCGTTGGCATGTGATAGTTACCCTACTGGATTAAATATGACCTGTAAATCAATTTTAAGCGCATTACAAAATATCCGCGTTAGATGACGTGTGTACAGCATCTCTGAATTATTAAAAATCAGCTCATTTAGCCTTGAACCACTGAGCTGCAGCTCAACAACTGAATTAGTAGCTCAACGAGATACTATAAAAATGAGAAGTGTCGAGTTGCGAATTGCCCGGTGATTTGCAGTTCACGCAAATTTGATCCATGTGCAAGTATAAATAAAGATTTGATCTGATTCACTCCAATGCTTATCCTATGCGAAACCGTATATATGGAATTAGTAGACTAACGTTAGATAAAGGTGTTCTAACTGAATCTTGCATATCAAATGAGTGAGATAGCAATATATTGTCATCCTGTTTTAATAATTAATTCTCAAAGGTCTTTGTTTACATAAGGCGTCATATGACTAGATTGTTTACATCGCTCATGTGAATGCAACTTTATATTCTTATCGCCTCTGAGTCACTCGGCTGGCAATCTTTCGACCCCCAGTAACAGACAAGTTTAATTAGAAATTACGTCATACATGCATGTACAGTGTGCAAAAAGTTTTTGTTATGTAACCATCTGTTGCAACTTCGCCCGCATGAATTTAAAAAATAGTAAACATACAGCCTATGTTACTCTGTGTTAACATAGCTTTTAATGGTGGTGGAACTGTTCTGGAGATACGTAGTAATATCCATACATTCATCATCCAACCATCTAACCTTTCTATTATCTATAGTTCTATATTAATATAATAAAGCGTAAACACACACTTCTTTGTTGCCTAAGATGTCAGCAATTACAGCATATTTTTGAATAATTATTTAATTAATAAAAACCCTACACTTACGTCACGCTTTAGGCTATAAATTTTCACGCCATTAAACTTAGGGGGTAAATATTTTGGATAAAAACTCTAATGTGGAAAAGAGACTATAAGTTGCTGCCAACATCAAGGAAGCAATATTGCCATGGTTCGTCATCATGTCATGTCTTTTTGACATTTGCAATGGATAAATTGACAAATGTAAACAATGAAATAAAGATTTTATAATTTCACGCGGATGAAGCCGTTTGGAAACAGCTAGTATTAAGTAAGATTGATTAAAAAAAGATCCTACTTGTGTGGGATTAGGTCTAGGCAATGATTGTAAGACTGTTTTTTATGTATCATTATTTACGTTTCAGAAATAACTCAAAGGATGTCTTCAAGCAACGTCGTTATCCGTATATGGTGCCACATTCTCTTGCCGAGTAACAGTGAAGAAAAATCTGACAATCTCCAAGACACAGTCATACAAACATGGGGGTTGTATTTCACAGGTCTTAGATATATCGGGGCCAATCTAGCTTTAAATTTCACATCAGATTGCTTCAAAAGTAACACACTTGTATTTCAAATGCACGGTGGTTATTTCTGTTCGTATAAAAGTCTTAAATTGGATGTTATACCGCCAGAGAACGAGGTAGAACATGGATCACTATCATCCGACTCGTCTGGAAGGACTAATCCATATAAAAATGCCATCGAACCGAAATTTATACAGAATCATAGATTAATTAAAGATGCTAGATCAATTTCACCTAATAGATACACTAAAGTTAGCGATAAAGAGTATTCAAAAAGTCATAGCCCTGTCGACAGAGGTTTTAAGCAGAATTTTCCAAAAATTAAAACATCTAACAGTCTAAACACATCCATGAATAATCTTGATTGTTCCAAAAGTAGAGAGAACAGCAGTGAAAGGAAAGTTAACGAACAAATACAGATATACGAACATTCACCAGAACATTTAGAAATAAAAGCCAGTGATACAAACTGTGATAATAGTAAAAATATTTCCCACGAAGATTTGAGTAGGAGCAGAATCGATTTAAGCGAAACCGCTGAGAGTTACGATTTAAGAAATGAGTCTGACGGTGAACCTAAATATAGATATTTAGCCTTGAATTTCCTTAAATCGGAAATAAGGCCGAGCTATAATGCAACGAAATTACAGAAACTCCATCTATTACAATACTCTATAAAGAAACGACAAGAGGCTGTGCAAGAAATTAAGGAGAGAATATATAAAAAGTCTGCTTTAACGGAGGAGAATTGGGCCCAAGCCAATGAGCAAAGCGATCTTAGGCCAAGAAAGAGTAGATCGCAAAGGAACTTATTCTCTGTTGATGAAAATATCTTCGATAGAGAGAAATCATCTTCTCATAGCGATTTAAGCAACAAAAATGGAAAAATTAAAGAAGTAAGACCAGTGTCTAATGGACCAAGACTCGCCTTGAAACTGAATGACCTTCTGTCTTTTAAGGTCAGTATTGAAAGCAATTTGTTTACTAGCTTTCTTTCGGTTGGAATTTAAAAAAAAACAAAAATGAGTAGCCTACGTGTTCTTCCAGACTATGCTCTACACCTATACCAAATTCCACTGAAATTCAGACGTTAAGGCTACAAAACACTGATAACGTAGCAGTAGTTTTTGTGATATTTCAATACATACAAAAATACAAATCTTTCCTCTTTATAATCTAAACTTCTATACTAATATAATAAAGCGTAAACACACACTTCTTTGTTGCCTAAGATGTCAGCAATTA
>LD688970.1:2152238-2164646 GCA_003118335.3 Papilio memnon | reverse complement strand
CCCCTAAGTTTAATGGCGTGAAAATATATAGCCTAAAGCGTGACGTAAGTGTAGAGCTTTTTATTAAAAAACGAATTATTCAAAAACATGCTGTAATTGTTGACATCTTAGGCAACAAACAGTTGTGTGTTTGCGCTTTATTATATTAGTATAGATATAGATAGATAGAAAGTATTGATAGATGTAGATAGGTTAGAAAGTGGTTTCAACCTGTACTCGTTTACAGTGAGAATGAAAAAGCCCGTCGTTGGGTCGAGATCAAGGAGCGTCAGCAGATCCTAATGAAGGAGGCGACGGAGGCGCAGATGCCGGCGCACATCGACCAGATCATGAGAAGCGGCTTCACTATGAACGATATTAAAGGTAAGTTTAACACTTTCAATGCGTCATGGTCTAAAAGTACCCGAATTATCGTGCGTGGAAGAAATAATCCGATACCTGTACCCTGGATGTATTTTTAATTTAGATGAACCAAAATTTATAAGGGTTTGTTAAGATTAAAGATTAAAGATTAAGATTAAAGAATTGAAATAAATAAACTAATATTAGGGTAAATAAGATAAGGTAATAGCTTTATCTAGAATGGACTCTCCAATGTAAATAAATTTAAAATGTACATAACGTAAACTAAAGTTTTTTTTAAATGTTTTTTTTATTTGCATTTTGTCCCACATAACAAAAACCATTACCAAGTATTTACCCATGCTTTTTGATGCCTATTTTTTGTTACTCCCCTCCCTAAAGGTCTACACTACGACGAGAATCAAGAAGAAATGCCGACCAGTTCCAAAGTGAAGCGGCAACCTTCGAGACCTCCTAGGAAAGGCTCCATCACACGCGGCGTTACTATACAGAATTATAATTTGCAACCAGGTTATTGATGAAATTTGCTTTCATCGTCAAAAAGAACCTCTTCTGTCTTTGTTTTAACTATTCTTCCATTATCTCTTTCTTGTAGATAATTTGTCTAATATCTAACAATCTTATTTACCATTCACCTAAATGATATTGTTTTAAATATTTAACTGTCATATTTTTTTAACATGTCATGTGTTTTAAAACTAACAAAACCATAAATACTATATTAATTAAAATTGCGAGTACCAATAAAAGGCACAATATACGGAAAAGTAATTGCAAAGAATCAATTCATTGCTGTCAATAACTGGGTGATTTACCTAGCAATTAACCCTTTCAACGCTTGCAGGTCAAACCAACGGCATGCACCGATCTACAAGTGAAGCTGAGATGGCTAAATATGAACTTGGTGTCAACAATATTCAAGATGAAAAGAAAGATAAGAGAGGACGATCACCATTTAAGTATGAATTCATTTTTAATTACAATAAAAATGTAAAGACGTCTTAAACGTCCCTCGCAGCTTCCCCACTAAGGATCGGACCCTTTTTTTCCGAAGGGGAATGCATCCTTATGCATACTCCGTGCCTCGGGGTAGACACGAGAGTTATGTGGGGCTCTCCCCGTAATGGGACATACCCACTAAACCCCTCCGTTCCCTCTTGGCCATTATGTGGGGCGCCACGGGATCGCTTTCGCTTGCCACCGCGACGATCCACTAAGGATCGGACCCTACTAAGTTAGTCCTAGATCAACGTTGGTCCACTACGTGTTCTTATTAAATTCTTCGTCTTTGAATATGCTTATTGTGTACTTAGTATGTTTATGTCATACAAAATATGTAATTGCGGCAGTTAGTGTCTTTAGAATTGATGCTTTTTTAAGATGATTCAAGCGAATTGTTGGTTCCAGGTTCTTCAGAAGCAAACGCGGTGAGAGTGGAGAAAGAGCGAAATCTCGGAAGTCCAAAACTCCAGATCCGTTCAGCGATACCGAGGTGTCGCCCGACAGGGGTAGACGACCTAATCCACAAATTAGAATATCTCAGGTAAATTGGCTTCAGTTCATTTGTTCCTCCTCTTAGTTATTTTGTCCAATTACCTATTTTGTGTTTCTGGTATGCATATGACAGTTTTTTTTTTATCGAATAGATCCACTTTTAAATTTCATTAGTAGTTTTTATTTATTATCATCACTTTAAATTCCCAGTATATTTTCCCGTTCACTCGACAGACAAGTCGGCATTCGATGTGTTAAGTTGTTTTATTCCAGCATTGATCCCTTTACCTTTTGTTTTGTTACCTAAGGCCAACCAAAGATATAACGGCATGCAAGGTAGACCTAGTCGACCCAATTTATATGGAAGTCAAGGAGGCTTGAACGTAAGTTATGGTGTTTGAAATTATTCTACTAACAACCTTTAAAAGTCGTAACATGTAACCTATGTTTGTAAATTAATGTTATTGTCTAAAATTTTTGATTTGATGCTACTTTAACATAACTATATCTAGACCAATATTATAAAGAGGAAAGATTTGTATTTTTTAAAATAACTCAAAAACTACTGGGCCGATTTCAATTTTTTTTTTTAATTTCACTTGAACTAACTCGCGAGCAACAGCTCATCTATACTTCTATATCTATATCTATACTAATATTATAAAGAGGAAAGATTTGTATTTTTGTATGTATAGAAATAACTCAAAAACTACTGAGCCGATTTAGAAATTCTTCCACCGTTAGATAGGCAATTTATCTGTGAGTAACATAGGCTCTTTTTTTTAAAATTCACGCGGGCGAAGTCGCAAGCAACAGCTAGTAACTACATAAATTGGTTTTCTTTACTATATATTAATACTAAAATTATTTTACTCTTATTAGTTACATACTAAACATATTTCTTTTTTAACGATTCTTATTTACTCTTTGTTGTTACAGTATTTACACAGTATATATTTATAATGCGACTTTGCTTTATTGTACAGAGATAATCACACAAATATTTATGTTGGCTACAAAGGTAGAGAAAGACCGAAGAAAGAATGTATGGAATTTATGAATGGATGTACGTAAGTAGGGAGTGAATTCAGATATGACTGGTAGAGATTGACGAGGATTGTGCTTACCCTCATGGAGGGACAAGGGCAGGTAGATAACCATACGACTTTGCAACTTTCAACCTCCTTAATATCTTACGTCAGAACGTTTGTCTCAGAGTATAATCTGATTATTTTCCAGACAAACCTACAAGTGGCGACACCACCCCAAGAACGGAAGCAAATGACAACAACAACGCTCGCCGCGGCCGCCACAGAGACAGTCGGCAATGAGATATTTGACGCCGACTGCTTGAAACTTATCAATGAATACTTCTATGGTGTTAGGTCAGTAGGTTTTTATAATATTAGTAAAAAATCAGTTATTTACTAATATTTCCTTTAACCGACCAACTAAGCTCTAGGCTTGCGTTAGGATATAGTTCACGACAATAGTTGAATAGCGGGATTCGAACCCACGACCACAAGATCGGTAATCCGTACCCCAAACCATTAGACCGTACTCACAGTCCCTTAGTGTCGAATACAGATTAAAACTTTTGTTAGTTTTAGGGCCTGTCCCACAATTCTTGTAAAGTGTCAGACAACGGATAGTGATGTCACTTTTAAGCTATCTGAGCCTCTATCAGCCAGTGGTGGGACAGGCTCTTATTCTGAATTAAGTATTATATTTGAGAATGATAAGTAGGAACTTA
Source organism: Papilio memnon (assembly GCA_003118335.3). Classification (NCBI taxonomy): domain Eukaryota; kingdom Metazoa; phylum Arthropoda; class Insecta; order Lepidoptera; family Papilionidae; genus Papilio; species Papilio memnon. The sequence continues at coordinate 2,161,036 of LD688970.1, read as the reverse complement.
TAAATGAAAAATAATATTTACCCGTCAAATAAGTCTAATTTTTATCTATATGTAGAGAAATTTAATTAAAAAATACAAAATTGCTGCCATTTACCGTGGAGGTGGATTAGACCCAAGTTTATGCTGTATGTAACATTAAAATAGTTGTTTTATAAGTATTTTTCCCACGTTGCGCATATTTATCTTTTTTATTGATGTTTTTTCCAGAATCTTCCCCGGTCAAGACCCCACACACGTGTACATCGGCTGGGTGACGACGCAGTACCATCTTCATTCCAAGGACTTCAATCAGAATAAAGTGATGAAATCGTCTGTCATCATCACCGATGATTACGATAGAGTCATCGAAAGGTATCATAGTTAATATTGTTTTTGTATTGGTAATTCATTAATACCAGACGTTCTTAATAAAAATTAACCTGTTTTCTACCTTTACTACTGACTCTCTTTCAAACATTTTCGAAGGCGTAATGGTATCCATATCGGTCTGTCTATAATATAGAGTGGGTACAGTATGTACTTCTATACATCTTTATCAGCTGTCATATCTGAATTCAGTCCATCCATCCATACTTCCATCCTTTCCTGTTCAAGGGTGGAAAGAAAAAGAACTAAAACAAGGCCTCTCGCACCACACTCATTAGACTGTACGTGGAATTGTACTTCACGTCTGTCCTCTGTGTGGTCGTGGTATTGCACAGGACGAGGCTCTACAGTGCGTAGATGTTAAAGCGGGCTCTACCACTGTCGAAACTATTGTTGGTATATGAAACATCATTTATGTTCAGTGTGAACCGTCAGTCGTGCTACATGGTGCGAGCAGACGAGCTATACAACGAGGTGATGGCTGAAGCTACTGGCAAAGGCGCGTCGCAAGGCATGTTCATCGGCTGCTCTGTGGACACCTCCACTGGGACTGTTGCTTTCACTTGTGAAGGCAAAGATACTAGTATTAAATTCAAGGTATTCATTTTCTTCTTGTTCTGATGATCTAGTATTTATTGTTGGTTGTTTTTATATTTATTTAACATTTTTGGAGTCTTTAAATGGGGAATTAGCCGTTGCCTACCCCTCCTGGTCAATACCATGTCTATGCATTGGTGTACCGAAACGAAAACATATTTCCCTAACAGCTTACCATAATTTTACAATAGTTATCGAATTTCTTGAGATATCACTATCATTGCCAGCATTTATCTGCCCACTGTGGGAAATAAATTATCGTACAAAAAATTAGCAATTTAATTCAACTGTTTCCAGATGGAACCAGAAACCAAACTGTTCCCCGCGATCTTCGTGGAAGCGACATCGAAGGAGATCTTGCAGATCGAGCTGGGCAGGTCGTCGACCAGTCTGCCGCTGAGCGCGGCCGTGCTGCCCACCAGCGACAAGCACGTCATACCGCAGTTCCCGCCGCGGCTGAAGGTGCAGTGCCTGAAGCCGCATCAGTGGGCACGGGTGAGTTACTGTACTCCGGCAGTCATACAATATATTATTATACACTAGCTTTCGCCCGCGACTCCGTTTGAGTGAAATAAAAATAAAATGTAAGTAGACTTTTTCATTTAAAGAATAAAGAAAGAAGTCTATTATTACTGCTGCAAATGTTACTAGCTCATTGGTATTAAAGATACGTACAGAATATGAAGCAGCTAGCTAAGCTAGCTTTCGCTGCGACTCCGTCCGTGTGCAATTAAAAGTAAAAGTAAGTAGCCTATGTGTTCTTCCAGACTGTGCTCTACATCTATGACATATTTCATCGTAATGGATGTTTGTTAGAGGTTGTAGCCTAACAACCTATCGGATCTGGATGAAATTTGGTAAAGATATAGAGGATAGTCTGGAAGAACACATAGGCCACTTTGTTTTTTTTTTTAATTCTATGCGGACGGAGTCTCCGACAAATTCTAGTTAGTAATATTTGGAAACTAAATGGTATATATGAGTAGTAACTTTGTTCTCCCAACAGGTGCCGAATCAATCGCTGCAAGTCCACGCACTCAAGCTATCGGACATACGCGGTTGGTCAATGCTGTGCGAAGATGCAGTTTCCATGCTGGCATTGCATATACCAGGTAAATAAATATAATTAAAATTCAATATTATAAAATATCTTATTTTTTATGAATATCCTCCTAAAATTATCTAATATAAGGAATTACTACACGACTAACTCAGTTATTTGAATTTTCTATTAAAAATACTAGCTGTTGCTGGCGACTTCGTTAACGTGAAATAAGAAATAGCACAAACTAGTCTATGTTACTCAACGATAACGTAGATTTTTACTGGTAAGAGTTTTTAAAATTTTGAATTGTTTCAATACATACAAAAATCCAAAAATACAAATCTTTCCTCTTTATAATCTTACTAATATTATAAATGCGAAAGTTTAGATGGATGGATGTTTGTTAGAGTTTGTAGCCTAAACTGCTTAACGGAATTCGATTAAATTTGGTATAGATGTAGAAGGTAGTCTGGAAGAACACATAAGCTGCTGTCTTTTGTTTTTTATTAATTCCACGGGCGATAGCTAGTATTAGTATAAATAGAGATTAATTGTTTGTTACAGAGGAGGACCGGTGTATCGACATTCTGGAGCTGATAGAAATGGACAAGCTCCTCAGTTTCCACTCTCACACGCTCACTCTGTACGCCGCTCTCTGCTATCAGAGCAATTACAGGTCTGGGTTTTTGATATTAACATAGCATAAAGTTCTATCTCTGTAAATTAGATTCCTATATTTTTGCCTAACTTGCCCTTGCCTCTACAGAGGGTCGGCACAGTATGTGCTCCTCCATACATTTCTATTACCCATCATATCTGAATTCACTCTCTTAAGCATATCCTCTGACACAATTCATACTTTCTTCGGTCTTTCTCTACCTTAGTAGCCATCCACATTCAGTCTTATTACTTTTTTGTTTATTTCCTCATCTCATCGCATATGTCCATACCATCCTAACCTTTTCTCAATTTCTTCACCACTGGCGCTACTTTCAAACTTACGCTATTCTTTTACAACCTTTTATATTATTTCTGGTTTCTGTTAACCTCTTCCTGCTACATTTTCTTTAATTTAAACCCTCAACTTTATTTCTCGTATCTATACACCTTGTGGGGATTTCGGTTACCCCAGGAGATTTATGTGTACGATTTAGAAATCACTGGTCTTAGATGTTTAGATTATTCCATTGTGACATTGTCTTGTATATTAATTTATTTATTTGTTTTTTCCAGGGCAGCGCACGCGCTATGCCAGCATGTAGATCAGAAGCAGCTGCTGTACGCAATACAATCTCAGTACATGTCAGGTCCGCTGCGGCAGGGATTCTATGATCTTCTCATCGCTTTACATTTAGAATCCCACGCTACTACTATGTAAGTATTGTTATAATTACTTAGGCAGACATAACACTGTTTTCCTTCACCGTAAGAACGTCGGATAAATTATGTACATATTAAATAAGAAAAAATCGAAAATCACATTGGTACATGGCCGGATTCGAACCCAGGGCCTATGGATTACATGTCAAGTGCTCAAACCCCTGAGTCACCAACGCTCCCTATTCAGCCTATCTATACTAATATTATAAAGAGGGAAAATTTGTATTTTTGTATGTATTGAAATGACTCAAAAACTACTGGGCCGATTTCAATAATTCTTTCACCATTAGAAAGCTACGTTATCGCTGAGTAACATAGGCTATATTTTTAAATTTCACGTGGACGAAGTCACGAGCAACAGCTAGTAATATATTGTTAGGAAATAGTAGGAAACGGAAGGAAAAGTGGGGGGTAGTTTTATATAAAACACTTGCAACAGTCTGTCAGTCGTCAGTCGTTCTCAGTCGTACTCAGTCGTGCTCAGTCAGTTACTAAGGAGCTCAGTCGCACAGTACATTTCTATTCGTCACCACAGAACGTTCGATGTCTTTACGTAGTGGACTTTGCATTTGGTTTTAAAGTAATTAACAAATATTGTCAAAATGTAAATATGGCCGTCCGAGTATATTTTTTTAAATCATTTGGAATCGAAATATCTAAAAGTATAAATGTAATAGACACGTGTGTTGTTAGGGAGACGTGTAAGAACGAGTTCGTGATCCCGCTGGGGCCGGAGCTGAAGGCGCTGTACGAGGAGGCGGACATGCGGCACAGCCTGCGCTCGCTGCAGACGGAGAGCGTGCGCCCCCAGATGAACATGACTGATATCTCGTAAGTACAACATTCATTGTAATACTCTCTTTTTAATGAAAGACGATTAAAGGGATTCCAATATGTGTCCATACAAATGCCATTGTAAGAAACCAGATTGTAAACACACAACACTACTGGTACCTAGCGGTCTTTCTCAACTTTGACTGAAAAGTAGTTGATATAAGACTATATCCCATCAAGTTCAACCCAGCTGTTTGGGAGATTACTCGAAATGCGTTCCTCTGTACCCTCGAGCTCGAAGCTGCGAACAGAAATATTAATAAAATAGTTTTCTATTATCAACAATCTACACATTTCGATACTACTCTTATATCTATTTGTTCATAGTGAGAAGATAACAGACATCAGCAATCTGTATTCGCCGTACTTCCCGCTGGAAGTTGTACGGGAGTTCGTGATGCAGGCGCTGGCTGACGCAGTCGACACCAACCAGGTGCACAACAGGGACCCCGTGGGGGGCAGCAACGAGAACCTCTTCCTGTAAGTATACTATGAGAGAGAAAGAGACAACTATTGAATTAGAACTTTACTCTATAAAATTATTTAGCTCTGCGTAATGTGATTAAGTTGACCTATTAAATTAACGTAGTGATTTTGTTTTCTTTTTTTATTACTTAATTTGTATTTAATGTTTTCAGGCCTTTGATTAAGTTGGTGGATAGACTGTTACTAGTTGGTATGATGCGGGACGAAGATGTGGAGAAGTTGCTCATCATGATCAACCCTGAGACCTGGGATCCCACGTTTGATAAAGGTAAAGGTTCAACTATCTAGAAAATTCTATTTTTGCTTTGAAAGTCTCTTTTTATTCAAATGTTTTAATTATTTTAGCTAACTGTAAAATAGGGATACAATTTATCATTTAAACGATAAATGTACTCGTTTTAAAATTAAATTATTTGAATAAAAGTTCATTTCCGAAGAAAAAGAAATCTTGACAACCTCTCATTTACACAATTCCCACACTTAACCCAAAGCATCGGCCAGTTGCCGAAGCGACATTTTGTTCAGCAAGGAGTTGCCAGAAAACCGTTATTAAACGCACTCTACAATAGATGGTACTTTTTTTAATCCTCTCATACTTACACTTCAGAAGGCAAAGACGAGCATCGCAAAGGTCTTCTGCACATGAAGATGGCGGAGGGCGCGAAGCTGCAGATGTGCTATCTGCTGCAGCATCTCAACGACATCCAGTTGCGTCACCGCGTCGAGTCCACTATCGCCTTCGCACACGACTTCGTAGGCGACCTGCAGACTGACCAGCTCAGGTGAGATTACAGTCGAGGACGTTTATTTCCTACCCACTGCATTGTATATCATTTGATGTATCGCTCTACAGTGGAAAGCGTTACAGGCTTGCCTTTAAATCCACATATGTAAGTTGGCATCTTGTTTGATCATACAAGTGTTGCTTTGTCGCAGTTTTGTTATAAGTAATTGTGCAATGTAAATTTAGAGGAAGTTTGAGGGTAGCCCCAGTGGAAGGTGAAAGGTGACATGAGCAACAAGGGAGTGATGACTGAGATGATAGTTTTTAGGAGGAGGAAAACCCGGTGCGCCGACACTACGGGAGTAAAATAATGTAGGGGAGATGATTAATTATATTGTGTAATGTACAGACGGTACACGGAGATCAAGCAGTCTGATCTCCCGAGCGCGGTGGCGGCCAAGAAGACGAGGGAATTCCGTTGCCCGCCGAGAGAGCAGATGAATGCTATTTTAAGTAAGTATTTTTTAAGTATTATAATTTATTTTTATATTGTCTTAGTTAAATCTAACGCTTGTATGCAAAAAAACCTTGCTTTTAAACCTTTCTCTATAAATCCTTTTTTCATTGTCTCTAAGGTTTCAAACACATGGAAGAAGAGGACAAAGAGAATTGTCCGTGCGGCGAAGATCTCATCGCCAGGATGAACGAGTTCCACGAGAGTCTCATGGTTCATATATCTCTGAACGCGCTGCAGGAACCTGACTCCCAGGTAAATTATACAAATGCTAAGAGACATGCCACACAAGCGTTGCGGCAACGCGCGAATATCGCGTGTGCGTTCTCTCTTATAGAAATTCAGGCAGTCTGATGATTGATTCGTTTTCGCAGGAACCAACGGAACCGGAAACGAAGCCTGGAGCGTTTGGGAAATTGTACAACATCATTAACACAGTTAAAGAATTAGAAGACGAACCAAAGGTCAGTTTTTTACTATTTCAAACTAACCGTAGACCGAGACTTTGTACGCGGAGCAAACATAAAACTACGTATCTCTCTGGAACCTAAGATTTTTCTATTTCATTTCAGGCTATTGAAGAACCAACGAAGAAAACTCCAGAAGAAAAATTCCGTAAAGTGTTGATACAGACCATTGTCAATTGGGCGGAGGAATCACAGATTGAAACACCCAAATTGGTCAGGGAAATGTTCAGGTAACTTATAATAGTTCTATAGTTTAATTGTGCCGGCCTTCAAACGAAGAGTAAACAGCTACGTATTAAGTTAGCGCGTACCATCTTTCGACTGCATCGTCACTTCCTTCAGGTGGGATCGTGGTCAAGCGCTTGCTTAACAAACGTAAAAAAAAATTAAAACCTTGAGGATAAAATGCTATAAAATACAAATAGCTCTATCTATTTGTAATTGCTTTTTAGATATAATTTGCAAACCACTGTTTAAAAACCGAGTTTTTTTTGTATTAAATAATATTAGTACAATAGAAGTTTTCATTAATAAAATCTTTCATAATTTTACAGTCTGCTAGTCCGTCAATACGACTCCATAGGAGAACTAATACGAGCGTTAGAGAAAACATACGTTATCAATGCGAAGACCAAGCTGGATGTAGCGGAGATGTGGGTCGGTCTCAGCCAGATCCGAGCGCTGCTGCCTGTGCAGATGAGCCAAGAGGAAGAAGAACTCATGAGGAAGAGGCTATGGTAAGTATACAAAACATGTCGACTTGGACGACCCTCGCAGAACACAATGGATACCTTGTGCTGACAAAAAGATTGATGCAGACAATGTCTAATTTACAGAAGTGTTTGTTAATATTTTTTTTAACTCGCAGGAAACTGGTGAACAACCATACATTCTTCCAGCATCCGGACTTAATAAGGTTAGTTGTGTAAGACTTTTTGTTAAAGAAATAATTATTCAAAAATATACTGTGATTGCTGACACCTACGTCTCGAAGTAGTGTGTGTTTCGGCGTTATTATATTAGTATAGATAAAAATAGAACCACCTACATAGAATCACATAGAGTTAATTCATGATGATCAGTTCTTGCTGTAACTTTATTATTTTTTAAACTATTAGGAAGTTCTTTGATGTCACGTCTTAAATATTTACCCGTTATTGTGATAACTAAAGTACAGGTGATGTTTATCAGAGTGCTCCGCGTGCACGAGAACGTGATGGCTGTGATGATGAACACTCTGGGGCGACGTGCGCAGGCGCAGTCTGACGCGCAACCCGCCAACCCACCCGCAGCTGACGACACCAGCAAGGAGAAGGTTTAATTTCAACTGTATAAAATTGTGTTGAAGATTACTGTCGTTACACATCTCTTTCATCCTCTTTAAAAGAACAGAGATAGCAAGTGGTAATAGTGTCACAATTGTTTCATGTTCAAATTTCAAACCTCGTAATAAAACAAGGAACGAAATATGTTTTGTTCCCCTACGTTTTACAATAACAATTTTCTTAGCATTCATATGCTACGCTCATGCGAGGTTTTTACAGTTTTTTTGGTTCTCCCAGACATTTAAGAAACATATAGACTAGTCATAGTGAACAAGAATTTTTCACCCGCAACTTAATAAGTTTAGTGCCACGTCATGGACTTGTAATAAAACAGTTCACAAAATTATAATAAGCTCCATCTTTTGTTATAAAATATAAACATTTAAATATCATTTAGTGACACTGCCTCTGTATATTTTTTGAATCTCTTTGGTTCTATGTAACACTATTAATTGATTCTTGCAGGACACATCGCATGAGATGGTGGTCGCGTGCTGTCGCTTCCTGTGCTACTTCTGCCGCACCGGCCGCCAGAACCAGAAGGCGATGTTCGACCACTTCGACTTCCTGCTGGAGAACTCCAACATCCTGCTCTCGAGACCCTCGCTTAGAGGATCCACGCCGCTAGATGTCGCTTACTCCAGCTTGATGGAGAACACAGAACTTGCTCTAGCATTGAGGTAATTTGTTTTGTTGCTAGTGTTTGTACGCGATAATCTCGAGAAACTTAATCTCTTTAATCATCTCTGTTCTTTTCAAAGAGAGGTGACATTATTCATGTTATTCTACAGTGTTTGGCACAAAAGACTATTATTGTATAATATTAAAGTTTTTGGATGTATTTAGGGAGCATTACCTGGAGAAGATTGCAGTGTACCTGTCTCGTTGCGGGCTGCAGAGCAACTCGGAGCTGGTGGAGAAGGGCTATCCCGACCTCGGCTGGGACCCCGTCGAGGGCGAGAGATATCTCGATTTCTTGAGATTCTGTGTCTGGGTAAGTTGAAACTGTCTTGTACTCACTACCATAAAACTGGAAGTCCTTTAGGGAGACCAAACCCCT
>LD688970.1:2141987-2152228 GCA_003118335.3 Papilio memnon | reverse complement strand
ACCTCACGTAATGGAGGTCTAATTTTAGTGCTGTTCCCCCTTTTTCATACAAAAAGGATGGGAAGGGGAATTCGATTTGGGAAGCATAATTAGAGGAAATATCCGTGCGTCCCCTCTGTCGATTAAAGGTAGGCAACGCCTCTGCAAATGTCTATGAACGGTCGTTTCACTGTTTTGGCAAATTTTAGTGGCCGAGAACTCGTTTTGTCACCTTATATATATATATATATACCTCAAGATTTTGCCTTCATTTTTGCACCCAGCCGCCTTCTTGTCGCCAACGATGCTTGAGCCTATTTGAGAGAGAAATTTAATGATTTACGAAATTTATATCTTTTGAATTTGTCTCTTTTAGGTAAACGGAGAAAGTGTCGAAGAGAATGCGAATCTAGTTATCCGTCTATTGATCAGAAGACCGGAGTGCTTAGGACCAGCGCTCAGAGGTGAAGGTGAAGGTCTACTGAAGGCCATCGTGGACGCCAATAAGATGAGCGAAAGGATCGCTGATAGAAGGAAGCTGAGGGACTTGGAGCAAGAGGGAGATATTAACGTAAGCTATATATTTATAATACGTAATTATTAAGAAAATCGTTATTTAATTTAATGTTTATTTACAGTTCAGTCATCCACTGCCGGAGTCTGATGATGACGAGGACTACATAGACACCGGCGCGGCTATTCTCAACTTCTACTGCACGCTGGTGGACCTGCTGGGCCGCTGTGCGCCTGACGCCTCTGTTATAGCACTTGTAAGTAAATATTAACGGCTTTACTCTAAGTTTTTTAAGATGTTACTCAGACACTCTTTTATGCTAGCTTGGTATGGGCATGTTATGCGCAGGGATGAATCTCGTGTAACAAGAAGGACGTTAGTTATTAGTGTAGAGGTACACTGGTAGAGGTAGACCTACAAAGAGATGGATTGTGTGAAAGGTGACATGATCAGGAAGGGAGAGAGGACTGGGATGACGGAAATCTGTGCGCCGGTACTACGGGAGTAGGATAAGGTAGGGGAGATGATGACTTATACGCTCTTTTAATGTGGACCTACATATAATTTTCGTCCCTTGTCCGTCCGCGCAGAATTAAAAAAAAATTGTAAGTAGCCTATATTTTCTTCCAGACATACTAAATCTGTGCCAAATTTTATCAAGATTCGTTCAGCAGTTTAGTTTACAAACTCTAACAAACATCCATCCATTCAAACTTTCGCATTTTCGCATAAATATTTTCCTAAATAAATATGTATTTCATGATATCGGTAGTTTATTGTGTATTAATTCTATACCGCATTTCTCAAGGGTAAAAACGAGTCTCTCCGTGCGCGTGCGATTTTACGGTCCCTAGTACCGTTAGAAGACCTGCAGGGAGTGCTCAGTCTCAGGTTCACATTGAACAACCCCGCGGCTGGAGAAGAACGACCTAAATCTGGTAAAAATCCATCTGTACTTCTTTTCCCTACAATTTGACAAGGTTCTGATGACGTAATAAGTGGCTTGGATGATGATAAATTCCGTATGATATTTATTACAAATCGTACGCTTTACCTTGTTTTTGTTTTATTAATAGGTCGTAGAATAGACTTATCGAACACAAAAATTACCTTCTTTTGTTTGTTTCAGACATGCCCTCAGGTCTGATCCCCGGACACAAGCAGAGCGTCGGTTTATTCTTGGAGCGTGTATACGGCATCGAGACTCAAGAGTTGTTCTATCGTCTTCTAGAAGAAGCGTTCTTACCTGATTTGAGAGCTGCTACCATGTTGGACAGGGTGAGTTTCACCCAAAGTTGATAATATTGACTATGATGACTATGACACTATGACCTCCAGATGTACAGTATTTTTTGTCTGCAATGTTCTAGCTACAAAAAGACGCATTACACTCCAAAAGCAGCCCCCTTGTCTTCTCTTGGCGACGCCTATGTCACTCATTTTTAAATAAACAATTAGAACCCTGACCACTTACGTATTAAATGCGGTATTCTCAAAATATTATAGGCGGACAATGCAAGATATTATAATATGTGTAACAGAACGACGGCTGCGAGTCTGACATGGCGCTGTCGATGAACCGCTACATCGGCAACAGCATCCTGCCGCTGCTCATCAAGCACGCCAACTTCTACAACGAGGCGGAGAACTACGCCAGCCTGCTCGACGCCACGCTGCACACCGTCTACAGGTACAATCTTCTGTCACAAACAATTAAAAATATACACAATCATATTTAAGATTTACTTAATCTGACTCGAAGGATCAATTATTTATTTCTCTATAGTAATGAAGATAATATAAAAAAAGTTTGAGGAGAACCTATTAATGAAAATTCTTAAAGGTATTTTACAAAAACTTTGAAGAGTGCAGAACTAAAGAAAAATCTTTGTAGCTATCCGTACAATATTTAATACACTTATGATACTATCTCCAGCTAAAATACTTAATACATATTTTCAGATTATCAAAGAACCGCATGCTGACGAAAGGCCAGCGCGAGGCGGTGTCGGACTTCCTCGTCGCACTGACGTCCGCCATGCAGCCGTCAATGCTGCTCAAACTATTGCGCAAACTGACTGTCGACGTCTCCAGGCTCTCTGAGTACACTACTGTCGCACTTAGGGTACGTCTAACTGCAAGATAACCTTGAATGTGGCAGGAAATATTTCAACAATTATGAGTGTGGTAGGAAATGGTTAAACCTCTAAGTGTGAAATGGTTAAATACAATCGTGTTGTGATTCCAGTTGCTGACGCTGCACTACGAGCGCTGCGCGAAGTACTACGGCAGCACGGGCGGGCAGGGCGTGTACGGCGCCTCCTCCGACGAGGAGAAGCGGCTCACGATGATGCTCTTCTCCAACATCTTCGACTCCCTCAGCAAGATGGACTACGAGCCTGAACTGTTCGGGAAAGCGCTGCCCTGCCTCATCGCCATCGGTCAGTAAATACTATTGTTCTCTCTGTTTTATGGATAGATGATGAAATAGCCGTCATTTCTTTTACTTGCTCATTTTTTCAAATTTTTATCGAGTTAGTTTTAAATAGTCATGTAAAAGTTATATTGAAACAAAATGGTTTCATGTGAACTAAATAAACTTAGTAAATAAGGATTTTAATGTTTGTTCTATTGTTCCAGGTTGTGCTCTACCTCCTGATTATTCGCTGTCGAAGAACTATGATGATGAATTCTATGGAAAGGAAAATCAAGCTACTGGTAAGAAAAAATTATAATTACTTCAAATCACAAATACTAACACTAACAGATTGTGTTTACAAATTAACAAATCTGTAATCTTACTGCTTATTAATATTATAAATGCGAAAGTTTAGATGGATGGATGTTTGGTAGAGTTTGTAGCCTAAACGGCTAAACGGATCTCGATGAAACTTGGCATAGATGTAGAGGATAATCTGAAAGAACATATAGGCTACATTTGTGTTTTTAATTGCACGCGAATGGAGTCACGAACGACAGCTAGTATATAATAAACACAATATTGTGTTCAGGTGCAGACAATCCTCAGTACGACCCGCAGCCAATCAACACGTCTTCAGTCGCACTCAACAACGATCTCAACACGATTGTGCAGAAGTTCTCTGAACATTATCACGACGCCTGGGCCTCGAGGTGAGTATTCTCGGCGTCGACTGAAACGACGTATATTTGTTATCCCTCACATTCTCTTTGAGAAAACAGAGACAACATGTGTCACGTCGATAAAATAGTAAGACCACGAACTTCCATTTAGCGCGGCTCTAATACGTGCTCGGTTTAAGGTGCTGAAATCTTCTTACTAGTAAATGCGTAAGTTTAGATGGATAGATGTTTGTTAGTTTGTAGCCTAAACTGCTGAACGGATCTCGATTAAATTTTGAATACATGTAGATGATAGTCCGAACACATGGGATACTTATTTTTTTAATTCTATGCGAACGGAGCCGCGGGCGTAAGCTAGTATTAAATATAAATAACTAAATAGCCTATTTCATCGTAATCTAATCAGGAGTTTCGGCAAACACTTTAATCTACATCAACCATCTAAAATTCGAATTTATAAATTTTATTAAGGAGGTCTTAATTAAAACATTTTAATCTATTCGTATAGAAAAATCGAGAACGGCTGGGTGTATGGTGAATCCTGGTCTGACAGCCAGAAGACGCATCCTCGTCTCAAGCCCTACAACATGCTGAACGACTATGTAAGTTATATAATCATATCAACTGCCAAAAAATACTTTAATTTTCTAATACCCACAAAAGTATACTACATACAACTAACAGCGATATGGGTCGCCTTAAAAACGACCGCGGAGTTGACAATCTGTTATCTATCTCTTTCTAACTTGTGTATTTTGCATGTCGGGCGATCATTTTACTAGTCTAGGTTTCTGATTGCTTAATTGTCGTTAATCTTACAGGAAAAAGAACGCTATAAAGAACCAGTGAGAGAATCTTTAAAGGCGTTGTTGGCTATCGGTTGGTCTGTGGAGCATTCAGAAGTCGACATTCCCAGCACCAACCGAAGTTCTATGAGACGGCAATCGAAGTCGGGAGGCGTGAGTATAGCTTATTTATTGTTTAAAAATGTAATTAATATATTCGTTACTAAAGACTGTTATGTATGGATGTAATTTTTTACGATTTTTAGGGTTTCATTGTCTTTTCTTGTTAATTCATCTTATGGAAATATGTTTTAAAGGTCTCGAATATGTTTCTAGAAAATAGCATATCGGTAATTTTTATAATTATCCTATTATTAACTTATTTTATTCATGCTATCAGGAGGTGGAAATCGAGATTGAAGTGGTATTTAAAATTAAGTTTATATTAGAAATATCTAGATAAATACCAATTTTTAATACATAAAAAACTAGAAAGTACGCCCTAATTATTACAGGATAAACAAATCACCTTAGTTTAAAACATATGTGAATTATTGTAAAAAAAAAGTATACAAATTTACTCATACTTTAGATGGAAAATAGTAAGCACTATTTAGAAATCCTAAAATTAATTCCTTGTGTTTTAAAAATGCCTATATTGTAGATAAGATCTTATACTCCTGAAATACCTGATAAGTACCAGGAAAACAAGAATAAAGGCATAAAAAAATGTGTTGTCTTCCATTTACACTGATGTTCCTACAAACAGCATGTTTGTTTAAAGCAATTTGTCACTGAAATTTGTTTGTAAGATATGATATATTGCTCACTATATCGGTGCTATAGAAAGTAATCAAATTAAATCTACATATATATGCCTATCTCTTTAAAAAATACAATTGCATATGTCCATAGGCGTTGATTACCTCGGTGTTCCCGCTCGTTTTCCTTCTTCCATGGCCGTCGCCAGAGGTTGTTAAATTGGGGCAGTTCCTCCCTCTCCCTAGACCTAGCTTGAACCTACGGTTAACGACACATGTGCCCTCTACTGTAATACCTATACCCATAGTAAAACGTTTACTCTCACACCTTCAGTTGGTTACTTTACCAATATAAGGGAACTCAAGTAAGCGTACAATTTGAGTGGCAGTTAATTTTTTAATTTAGAACTATAATTATTACTGTGTTAATATTCTATAGCACCGATTTAGAGGTTATCGTATTTTATTCCCTTCAATGTGTTTTAACCTGAATGTTGTTTCATATCCCCGCATCGTTTCACATTCACAGCGAGCGCCTGATATTATTGTAAGTATATGATACAATTCAGAATAATTGCTATTATATTTTTAGAGTAACCAGGAACATAACATTCTAATCTGGCGGCGCTTCATTCGCCTTTAGTATATCATTTATCAATGTATGCAAATGAATTAGTTCCATACCTTTACTCTATAAACGTGCTGCTAGATTAATCATAACCTAATTTCCAGACGGACTCAGCGACACCATTCAACTACAATCCTCAACCAGTGGATATGACCAACTTGACATTATCACGAGAGATGCAGAACATGGCGGAGCGGCTAGCTGAGAACGCACACGACATCTGGGCCAAGAAGAAGAAAGAAGAGTTAGTTGTTAATGGAGGTAAGAGATAAAATCAATTGTTATAATTTTAACTAATGACCTGTCTGTTCCGGTAGTAGTCTATGGTAGATGACAAAATACTTCTCTTTTATCAGCCGTCATATCTGAATTCTATCTCTTTGCAACTCCTTGAAAAAACCATTCTACATTCTTCTGTCTTCCTCATCAGTATTAAAAATAAGCAATACATTTGCACTCTTCCAGGTGGCATCCATCCTCAGTTAGTCCCATACGACTTACTGACAGACAAAGAGAAGAAGAAAGATAGAGAACGTTCTCAAGAGTTCCTTAAATATCTACAATATCAGGGCTATAAGTTACATAGACCGAGCAAAGCCACCCAAAGTGATACGGAACAGACCACTACTGGAGTAGCAATAGAGCTTAGATTCGCGTACTCGTTGCTCGAAAAACTTATACAGTACATCGACAGAGCGACTATTAATATGAAGTTATTGAAGCCATCCACAACGTTCAGTCGAAGACCAAGCTTCAAGACAAGCACTAGAGATATCAAATTCTTTTCCAAGGTAATTATGATTTAGGAATTTTCTAAAATATTACAGTACAGTATAGTACACTGTACTGTACTATATAGTACACTGTACTGTACTGTATAGTACAGTTACAAAACACTGGTTTCCTACTCATAACTTAATTAAAAAGATTTTGTTTCAAACATTTTTCTAACTCTTTAATCTTTCTTGATGTAAATCCGTAGTTTTTCTTAAATGTCTTATATTTCTATCTATTTATTTCTCTATGTACTATTTTAATACATTACAAGCAACACAAAACGGAACTAAAGTATTTCAAGAAGGTATTTTATTACATTTTATATTAACACTCATTTGCTTTTGTGTTACAATGAAAACATGGACGAAATCATTGTAGCGTTGGTTAGAAAGTACGGAATAGGTTTTATTTGTATTATTAAGCTATCATGTTTATTGATGTATCCAACAATATTGTTTAGCTGCTTTTGTATGCTTATTAATTATTTTAAGAGTAAATCGTTTTAACCTTGTGCTATTCTTCATTAAAAATAAAAATAAACGCAACACAAATAAACTGCCAGGCGCTATTTGTATTGTCAAGCTGTCAAACTGCTTATTGCCAAGTTAAAAATTGTTTGGTCTTTTAATGAAAGCTACATATTTCTTATGTAATTATTTTCAGGTTGTATTGCCGTTAATGGAGAAATACTTCTCTACGCATCGTAATTACTTCATTGCGGTAGCGACGGCAACTAATAATGTAGGCGCAGCCAGTCTTAAAGAAAAGGAGATGGTCGCTGCTTTGTTTTGTAAACTGGCCAGTTTATTAAGATCACGGTATGAATTATTAAATAAACTAACTATTACATGCGACTTTCTCCGCGCAGTATTAAAAAAATATACTAAAAACAAAAACTGCGTATCCCTCGAGAACCTGACATTTTTCCGGGAATGAATGTCATGTGTTAATTCAAACTTTGTTTTATGTCTGTGCCAAATTTCAATAAGATATATTGAACCGTTGCAGAATTATCGAATTAACATGAATTTTTTTTTTTATCTCCCACGGGAACCGTTACCCAGTAACTCAAAAAAAACCTACGTTTTCTTCCAGACTATCGTCTATATACCCATTTTTATCGAGATTCGTTCAGCAGTTTAGACCACAAACTCTAACAAACATCCATCCATCCATCTAAATGATGACGTCACGAATACTAATTGTACAACTCAATTAATTTTGTATTACAGTTTGGCAGCATTCGGTCCGGATGTGCGCATTACAGTGCGTTGCTTACAAGTGCTGGTGAAAGGCATCGACGCTAAGTCCCTCGTCAAGAACTGCCCTGAATTCATCAGAACTTCAATGTTGACCTTCTTTAATAATGTAGCTGATGACCTTGGACATACGATACTGAATTTACAAGAGGTAAGAATGATAATAATAGCAACTGTGCATTTTGTACATTGTACTACAAGTTAATTTGTTGCTGGTCACAAAGTGGCAGGCGCTTATTGCAATTATACCATCTTACGGAATTCCAACGTAAAAGGCGTATTGAACAATTTTATTTTATATTCTTGTCTAGAGCATTATAGAAGCGTTATATAAAGTTTTTATAATAATATTATTTGTAGGGTAAATACGCGCATCTTCGCGGAACGCATCTGAAGACGTCGACGTCGCTGGGCTACATTAACGGCGTGCTGCTGCCCGTGCTCACCGCCATGTTTGATCACCTCGCGAATTGCGAGTACGGAGCTGATCTACTGCGTAAGTCTCCATCTTACTGGCTATCTCTTTCTCTCTTATGAACAGCTATAGCCTGTTCCAAAATTGTAATGTGAACAATATCTGACAAAAATCACTTTAAACGTACTAATTATAATAAATGACGGCCGACTGAAACATTGAAATATGTACTAGCTTTAATCGATAAGGCCAATCTTAACTAAGTTCCGTTAGATGGAACGTTTCCGAAGAAAAGGGCGTAATCTATTGAGATATGAGAGTTCATTTTAAATCACTGATTTGGCGACTAAATAATGGTAGTTTATACAACTAGTTATTGTTCGCGACTACGTCAGCGTGGAGTTAAAAAATAATTAAAAACATAGACTTTGTTACTCACATTTAAATTACCTTTCTAATGGTGAAAGATTTTTTAAATCGGCCCAGTATTTTTAGGTGAATAAAATACAAACAAAAATACAAATCTTTACTCGTTAAATATTAGTATAGATGGAATAAATATAAAATGTACAGATTTGTACATTTTCAACAAAACCATGCCACTGAGATATTTATGAAAACTACACTAGACGTCCATAGCACTAATCGTGTTTAAACATTATGGTCGGCATTTATTGTATTTCTAAAAAAAATATTGAAAACACATTTTGTGATTAAAATGTTTTAATGCACTAATTAAGATTCCTCATCGTCATACTCCTCGTCATCATCACCGGAGTCGGATTCACTTGACTTGACCACACCGAACGTGCTAGCGCACGACTTCCTACAGTCCTTCTTAAAGGTGCTAATCTGTCTCTTCATGCATTTGTGTTCGGTGCATGTTTTACTAAAAGTTATAAAAATTACCATATGAAAACTTCATCTATCGCTAAACTCACTAACTGTCGCATTGAGAAAAAATGGCACAAAATAAATGGCGAAACAGCTGGTCCAAGGTCACCTTAACAGTGGTCGACCGCTTTAACATCTTAGCACGAATGGGTCGGCACGCCCGGTGCAATACCACGACCACACAGAAGAAAGGCGTGAAGTGGTAGCAATTCCGCGTTCTAATGAGTGTGGTGCCGGCCCAATTTTAGTCCCTTTCCCGTACCACCCTTTTCTTATAAGGAAAGATTGGACGCATATGAAGGGGAAATATCATCTTTATGTGCGTCTCCTCCGTCGATTTAGAGTAGGCAACGCATCTGCAATTGCGGATGTCTATGGGCAGCGGTCGCTTCGCCATTTCGGCGGATTTAGGTGGCCGCTTGCTTGTTTGCTATCTTATTGTATAAAAAAACCTACGAGCTACTATACAGTCCGCAAATCTAGCGGTGTTCCCTCTTAAAAGGTACAGTCGTTTGAACGTTTTGTTCGTTCGTACAGTTACCAATAGGATCCAGCTTTTAAACGTGTTTATACTTTAATATGCATATTATTATCATCCTACCGTTTGTGCAACTCATTGCTCCCTTATTGGCGATTTAAGAAGAGTATGATATGAATTCTGAAAGTGGATCACCGCGGCTTTCCACGACTGTACCTTAGTTCCACTTTTGTTTAACGACCAGATAATAGGCTAGTGGTGATCAACTTGCCCTTATCCCTTACGGAGGGTCGGCACAGTATGTGCTGCTCTTCCATACATTTCCATCAGCCGTCATATCTGAATCCACTCTCTTCTTAAGCATATCCTCTTTCACACAATCCATCCATACTTTCTTCGGTCTTCCTCTTCCTTTGTAGCAATCCACATTTATTCTTAACACTTTCTGGTTTATGTCCCCATCGTCTCGTCGCATAACATATCTATGTCATGCACAATAGACTAGTGGTCGCGATACATATTTTAACGTTGCGGACTATTTTAAAAAGGCTATTTTAGAAATGACTATTTTAAAAAGGTAAACTTACTTGATAACTACAATGCATACTTTGCTACATTTCTTAGTTACCGCCTTTTTGCAGGCGTTTTC
>LD688970.1:2128083-2141732 GCA_003118335.3 Papilio memnon | reverse complement strand
TGAAAGCTAGCATGTTAATATTTGAAAGGGTAACCTGTTCGTCTTCACAGCCTCTGTTAATAAAAGTCCTAGTTGCCCGGGGCGTCGTATCTTGAACGTTGGAATACATAAAAATTAAGCAATAATGAAATTAAAAAAATCGTACTTTTATTAAAGACTAGCTGTTACTCGGGACTTCGTCCGCGTGGAATTTAAAAATAGTAAATATCTGTGTTACTCACTGATAACGTATCTTTCTAATGGTGTAAGAATTTTTTTAATCAGCCCAGTAGTTTTTCAGTTATTTCAGTACATACAAAAATACAAATATTTACCGTAATACTCTATTGTAATATAATTTTAAGATTTAGTTACATCTTGAAATAATGAATGCGAAAGTTTAGATGGATGTTTGTTTGAGTTTGTAGCCTAAACGACTGAACGGATTTCGATGAAATTTGGTATAAATGTAGAAGATCGTCTGGAAGAACACATAGGCTACTTACTTTTGTTTTTATTAATTCCACGCTGACAGAGTCGCGGGCGAAAGCTAGTTATTAATATTATATTTATTACCTGGATGGTTGACGTATAGAATTGCCGATATGTTATTTTTATTGCCCATTTTATTATATTTATCCGCCCAGAATTCATCAATACAAGCTTTCTTGCTATTTTCTTTGAACCCTTTTTTAAAACTACCTTTGCATTTGTAATTTAAACACATTTTCTTTGTACCCTCTTGTAATGCCTATTTAATTATAATTTATTTTAAAGAAAATTAAAAGTAAAAAAAATCGGTCAATAATAGGGTCTTATTCTAATTAACTTTATATATTACTAGCTTTCGCCCGCGACTCCGTCCGCGTGGAATTAAGAAACAAAAGCAAGTAGCCTATGTATTCTTCCAGACTATCCTCTCCATCCATGCCAAATTACATCGAGATCCGTTCAGCCGTTTAGGCTACAAACTCTAACAAACATCCATCTATCCATCCATCCATCTATCCATCCATCCATCTAAACTTTCGCATTTATAATATTAGTAAGAAGTAAGAAGTAAGATATCTTTACTAACATAAGAAAGATTTGTATATTTGTATGTATTGAAATAACTCAGAAACTACTTGGCCGATTTCAAAAATTCTTTCACCATTAAAAAGCTACGTTATTAGCGAGTAACATAGGCTATTTTTTTTTTCACGCGGGCAAAGTCGCGAGCATCAGCTAGTATTTAACATTTTAGTTTAGTTTCTTCGTTGGTGCTTGAGGTTAAAGTCCCAGAAAAAGTTGATGGCGCTTTTGATTATTGTTAATTTTGAATTTAATATACACTTAATATAAAATTAATATTATTTCACTGTCTGGTAAGAAAAGTCTGTATAAATCCTTATATCTTCATTACCTTATAACATTTTTGTACTTGCGCTTTAACACAAGTTACGCAGTTGTCTCTAAGAAAGGCTTTTCGCTCGTAAGATTCAATTTCTATAATATCAGACTTATCGTTGTTACTGTCTCTCTGAAAGAAATATTCATCATCATCACCAGCTCACTATACGTCCCCACTGAGCGCTCGGAGCCTACCCTAAGTAAGGGGTGACTAGGCCATAGTCAACCACGCTGCAGTGCGGGTTGGTTGACTACACATATCTTTGAATTTCTTCGCCGCTATGTGCAGGCATCACGATGTTTTCCTTCACCGTAAGAATGTCGGATAAATTATTTATATATGAAATTCTAAAATCACATTGGTACGGCGGGATTCGAACACAGGACCTGTAGATTACAAGTCAAGTGCTCAATCCCCTGAGCCACCGACGCTATTAAAAGAAAGAAATATAATATATATATATATATATAAAGTCGTGTTGGTTACATCACTTATAACTCAAGAACGGCTTTACCGATATGGCTGAAAATTGGGGAGGAAGTAGCTTAGAGCCAGGAGACGGACATAGGATACTATTTATTCGGTTCGACAGCGATGGATAGATGGATGTTTGTTAGTTTGTAGCCTAAACGGGTAAACGGATTTCGCTAAAATTTGGTAAAGACGTGGAGGACAGTCTGGAAGAACACATAGCCTACTCACTTTTGTTTTCATTAATTCCACGCGGATGAAGTCGCGGGCGAAAGCTATTTAATAATTACAAATTGTTCGATACTGATATAACAAGGCCTATGTCCAGCAGTGGGCAGACAAAGGCTGATGATGATGATGATGATGATGATGATGATATAACATTTGGATAAATTAAATTAACCAACGATACCTTCGAATTAGCTAAAATGATTATCAAAGGTTTTGAATCTTCTTTAGAACTTTTGAAAGATTCATTTTCATCATAACTCTGTATTAATGAATTTAATTTTAAAGGCAATGTTTTCCAAATGTTCAATTGCTTTTTATTGTTCCTCTGTTTTTGTTTAAATGTTACTTGATTATTTTTATCTCGTATTCTACGTTTGTTTAGTTTTAAAGTGTTTTGTATCAAATCAAAAGCATTTAATCCATTCTTTGGATTGATAGAGATTGCTTCAATCGATCCACTGGGTTCATTGTTTAAAGTACGAAAGAATTGGTGATTATTATCATTTCTCTCATCGTAATCATCCAATGCTACTATTTCTTCTGTGTCCATATTTCCTATAGTTTTGTGTGCATCTCCTGAAACACATGTGTACTTAGAATTACAATTTTCAAATAAATCTTTGTATCCTTTTCTCTACGTTACATCGGCAGTACTCTTGCATACATCTATTAGTATTCATATCTGATATCACTCTATTGTGGTGGAAAACAACAAATTTGATATCCGGATATGCAGCCTCTAGACTTCTGTAATTGCAGACGCGTTACCTATCTTTAATCGACGGAGAGGACGCACAGAAAGAGTCCCCCTTTCTTGCGTCCCCTCCTCTGCTTCTCTCTTTAGAGTACTCTCAGAATCGATCCATACTGTCTTCGGTCGCTGTCTACTTTTGTCCATCCACATTTACTATCTAATGGCATTTTTTTATAGAACTTTTTTAATTCATAATTTGCTTAAATTGGATACTTACTTATGTTGTGTAACAAATCCAAGTTCATTTTTGTTATATTCTTCATAAATTTCTTAAGTACATCGTCTACAGAAACTAGTTCATCTTCTCTTGCCTAGAAATAAAATAGTTTATAAATTTTTAACTGTTTTTTAAAATTCTATTCGATCTACGAATCTGTAAATATCTAATAATTATAATATTAAATATTGTAAATCCTGTAAGTTCATAATGAATTATGTATTAATATTGTAATTAAAAAAGAACCAACTATGCATTTAAAAATTAAAAAGAAATGGACTAATCCACCGTACAACCACATTTTTCATTTTTATTACTTTCAACTGTACACATTCCCATTTACCAAGTTTTAATACATTCAATATTGTATTGTAAAATAAATTTGTTATACGAAATTTTACGATTTAATGCAAGAAATATTAAATTTCACTTACCAAGCGATTTATTTACCACAAAAGTAATATTGTTCCTAGCATATTATGTCATTTACATTGTTTCTAAAATAAATAAATGTTTAGAGTTTAAAAAACTGGTCCACGGATACGTCATCAAGGTCTATTTCTAATTGTGTAAAACAAAACTGAAATACTAAGCCTCGCACGGCCATTTATGTACGTTTAAACAACGCTGCAATAGAATAGATGCATTTCCATGTATCTCGTTATATGGTACTGTAGCGCTTTTAAAACGCGACGTTTTTTATCACCCAGTGATTCAGTTTGAGCGTAGGTCGATAGAAACAATAGTGATTTTAAAGCGTTATTATGACCGAGAGTGTTAAAAATACGCTACGTCGAGCGTTAAAAAAACGCCAGTGCGAATAGCTGCTATGGAAGGTAGCAAAACGTCTATACATATAAACCAATTTCTAACATAACTAATAATTATTTAATCAACGGTCTATTATTAATAATGTTATGAACTAAATGCATCTTTTCCTTTCAGTGGACGAGATCCAAGTGGCATCGTACAAGATGCTGGGCTCTTTGTACACGCTGGGTACAGACGCTACGCTCACGCATGATAGAAAATATCTAAAGACAGAAATAGAAAGGAACAAGCCAGCACTGGTTAGTAACATTATCCCTATGTCACTCCCAGTATATCCCTCTTTGTTTTAAACAAAAGATGTACAGCCGATAGCTTCAAAAACTATCAAATCAATTTCTTAATATCGTCAACAAGATTTTTGTGTTCTACGCTCTACTGGTACTGTATTCTTCTATTTATTTGTCCTGTATTCCACTGTCTATACCGTATTCTGCTATTTACAGGGTTCTTGTTTAGGCGCCTTCAGCTCTACGTTCCCGGTGGCGTTCCTGGAGCCGCACCTCAACAAGCATAATCAGTTCTCCCTACTCAATCGTATCGCTGATCATTCCTTGGAGGCTCAAGGTTTGGTTAATTATTACCTTATGTTAAATTCAGTGATTTTATTGGTTAAATTCATTCAATCCCTTGTGGTACGGTGACTATGAAATACTAAAGGTTTAAAAAACTAAGAGCCTGTCCCTCCAAATTGTAAATTGTCTGATAACAATCGAACGTGTAAAATATGTGATGGAAATATCGGATTTTGTTATCTTATCAGACAGTGACGTCATTTTTAAGCTATCTGAGCCTCTATCAGCCAGTGGTGGGACGGGCCCTAGGTTTAATTAATTTGGAACTTACAATGACTTAACTTTTGTGCGTTTCAGCAGACATTAAGGTACTTCTAATTTGTAACTATCTTATTTTATTATGATTATCTGATTACAGATATAATGGCCAAGATGGAGCAATCAATGCCAACGTTAGAAACAATATTGAATGAAGTCGATCAGTTCGTGGAGTCTGATAAAACATACAATGAGGCCCCGCACATCATTGATGTTGTGTTGCCACTCTTATGCTCTTATTTGCCATTCTGGTGGGCACAGGGACCTGATAATGTTACACCTACTGGCGGGTAAGATGTTTGTTGCACTACAACCCTTCAAATATCCCCAAACTGCTTTTCTCATAGACCCCTTACAAAATTGTATGGTTTCAACAAACCCTTTCTGTTTTGTAATTTGTGACACTTCGACTATTGTAGTTTTATTAAAACCATAATCTACCCAATGCTATATTTATTACACAAATAATTGTTTCCAGGAATCACGTGACAATGGTAACAGCAGAACATATGAACCAACTTCTCAAGAACGTGTTAAAACTAATAAAGAAGAACATAGGCAATGAGAGTGCTCCGTGGATGACGCGCATCGCGACATACACGCAGCAAATCATCATCAACAGCTCCGAGGAGTTACTGAGAGATTCCTTCCTCCCTCTGGCGGAAAGAGTCAGGAAACGAACAGACACCATGTTCCATAAGGAGGAGAGCTTGAGAGGTTTTATAAAGGTAAGCGTTAATACATCGTTGATTACATTATTGAAGTAGACAAAATAAATGTCATCAAGGAAAAATATGAAAAACTTTTGTATAACGCATAATCCAAAAACTTGATTGTAATCTTAGCAAGCACTAGCTTTAGTTCTTATTTCAAAATAACAATATTATAGTCTATAGGAATATATTCCAAAGAAATCTGTGATGCATGCTTGATATTTGCTTAAATCGTCCATTTTAATTCAAACTGCTGCACTAATTAAAGACCCTTAGTTTTAATTAGTCACTAAGGAAGACATACAGATTCCTTGTACTAAATCTAAAATGAGAACGAGTTAAAACTAAAGCTATAAGTAAACAACTTGACATTATAGTCTTAGTACACAAAAGAGCATTTAAAAGTCAACAAAATGTATATTAAAAAAATCTATTTATCTCTTTCCAGTCATCTACGGACGATACATCCCAAGTGGAGTCTCAGATACAAGAGGACTGGCAGCTCCTGGTGCGAGATATCTACTCCTTCTATCCTCTACTCATCAAATACGTAGATCTGCAGAGGAATCACTGGCTTAGGAACAACGTGCCAGGTAAATATTGAAAATGCTATCTGCTTATTGTCAAATAAACTATATATATTGCAAAACCGTTAAAGAGATCTTGTTGAAATTCTGAGAGTAATCAACGTATTTATTAGGTTATACACCGGCGTCGTCAGGCGATGATTTAAGCTAAGCCGAGAAGGCACCTATCTATACTAACATTATAAAGAGAAAAGATTTGTATTTTTTATGTATTTGATTTATATAAAAACTTCTGGGCCGATTTCAAAAAATCTTTTACCATTAAAAAGGTACGTTACCACTGAGTAACATAGGCTATATTTTTATTATTTTTTTTAAATTCACGCGATCGTAGTCGTGAACAATAGCTAGTTATTAATATGGTCTTTTTAATGGCAGTTTTTATATCTATTTTACATTAATGGACTCTGTAAGGGAGGGCCGCTGCCTCCTCCCCTGGGGATGCCCAAGTTACAGACTTAGTTTTTTATTTTATTTTCATGAAGTTAAAAGATATTTTTTTAATTCTTTAAGTTAAAAGTTTATTAATTTTTAATTATTTAAGTTAAAAGATATTTTTTTAATTCTTTGGACACAAATAGTTTTTTCTTATATGTAGTCCTCTAAATTGATCCATTAGTTCTAAGTACGGTATAATAGTGAATTCCACTGATGAAATATAAATAACGTCATCTCTATCATACGCTTTGATTAAATAGAGATAACAATATGTTGTGTCTTTCGTCTGTGGAAGTATCGGTTTCGATTGTATTTCTTTTTTCAAATTGTGTTTTTTTCTACAGAGGCAGAAGAACTATACAATCATGTAGCAGAGATATTCAACATTTGGTCGAAGAGTCAATACTTCTTGAAGGAAGAACAAAACTTTATATCTGCTAATGAAATCGATAATATGGTAAGTTGTAACTAATTCGCATTTTTTTAACAATTTATTTGTCAAAGATTTCAGAATTCATATGAAGAATTCTGTATCTTTTTGTGATTCTATACTTTTGTTGTTTTGTGCTGATTATTTGAAAAATGAATTATTTAGTTTTTTTAACATTTTATAACGATATAAAATAGCCTATGTCGCTCAGTGATAAGGTAGCTTTCTAATAGTGAAAGAATTTTTCAAATCGGTCCAGTAGTTTTTGAGTTTGTCCGTTACATACGAAAATAAAAAAAAATTGTCTTTGAAATCGTGAAGATATCTCATATTACTTCGTAGTATGGTTATTAATTTCTTCTTGTTTTTAGATAGAAACGTCAGTTTAATATATTTTTGTATAATCGTAATATCAGCCAAGAAAACAAAAGTATTTTTCTATAGCACAAAATCTTTTCGCACAATTTATGTCAATCTTCAATATGTAAACTCACAGCATGATGTGAACTCTTGGCCCCAAGGGTCGTTGTGTTTTGTACTTTATCCTGTATGTCTTAGAGTGCATTTTCGTGTTGGACCACAGGTGCTCATAATGCCTACAGCTACAAGGCGGGTTACCACCATCGTGGATGGGACACCTCAAGGTGGTGGAAAGGTAACTTCGTCTCTTTTCTTCTTTATAAACTGTATATTTATGTTTCATGTTTTGTAAACATTGTTTTCAGCCAGTTACGTAAGTAAAACATTTTTTTCTACTATAATAAACTAGCAAACGGCCACCTGATTAGTCAATAAATGCTCTGCATCAATTTAAAAACTAACAGGTACGCCCTCATTCACACCAAATCCACACACAAGAGGATAAAGATGTTCCTCTGGAACACAATTGCTGTATGATATCAATCCTAAGTGGGAATGTAATTTAATACCTTAACTATATGCAGAAAAAGAAGAAGCACCGCGACAAGAAGCGCGACAAGGACAAGGAGGTGCAGGCATCGCTGATGGTGGCGTGCCTCAAGCGGCTGCTGCCAGTCGGACTCAATCTCTTTGCGGGCAGGGAACAGGAGCTCGTGCAGCACTGCAAGGATAGGTTCCTCAAGGTACACGAACGCAACCTGACAATCTCATCCATTCCTTATAAGAAATAAGTAGTAAATGTTAAATTTGTGTAATTACTTCATCACGTCTTCCTTGAGGTTACCAACTAAAGCTACCACAGAATACCACTGTTCTATTGAACATTATTACTTATGTTGATTTACAAAGTTATTACAAAATTTCCTATATTATTTCCAGAAAATGTCAGAACAAGATGTTGCAGAGTTCGCAAAGACTCAACTAACGTTGCCGGATAAGATAGACCCGGCAGATGAGATGTCGTGGCAGCACTATCTGTACAGCAAGTTGGGCTCCAAGAGTAAGACCACTATAACTGTGGAGACCGCGGATAACAAAGCTAAGATCATTGACGATACAGTCGAGCGGATTGTGGCTATGAGCAAAGTACTGTTCGGTTTACATATGGTGAGTGAACAATTAGTCATTTCAGTGTTCGCTAAAGAAGTCCCTCGATGTAGAAATTTACACTAAATAAATCCTTTAGTGTCGATTAAACCAGTGATTCTCAAAATAAGCCAAGTGGAACCCCAAGGGGCTATAATCTTTAGAAACAAAATTTGGGTTTAGACCAGTTTTCATTAGCTTTCGTTAGTTTTCGTTAGCAATAAAAATCAACAAAATGTTTTAAACATCATACTATACAATATAATCCAAACCAATGAGGTTCATTTTTGTACTTGTTCTATATTCCAACCCCCCTGATACCAAATGGGCCGGATATCCAACGAAACGAACAAAACATTTTATGATCCACGAGGAGGAGGAAAATAGTTTGAGAATCACTGCAATAAACGAACCTGGGTGTAAAGAAACATAATCCTGTTATCGATCAAGAAAATCTATGCCTTTTTGTATTTCATTTATCTATTATGCTTTATTACTACTATTATAATTTTATGTTGATTTCTCTTCACATTTTATATAATTTTTTTGTTGTATTAGATCGACCATCCCCAACAAATGAGTAAGAACGTATATCGTTCCGTAGTGTCTATACAACGCAAGCGAGCGGTCATAGCTTGCTTCAGACAAACGTCTCTGCATTCATTGCCAAGGTGCTTTTTATATTACTTTCTTTTTGTTTTATTTTTGTATTTGTTGTGCATATAATTTGCATCCTCCTTTACAATTAAAGCGTATTTTGTGTCATACAATTATAGTTGTCAGATATCTTGGTGCTTATTAACTTCGGAAGGCTCTGCGCATCGCGAAGATGTCCTTGGTCCACCAAGATGTTTGAAAAGTACTATATTTATGCTTATAATATATAAGCATGTATGTTGCAATTAAATAACAACAACACACTTATCGCCGTAGTTTTTAACAATTAATATTGACTATCTAACCTATAACTATTATATTTTTCGTCGTGCTACAAAATAATACATAACTATGGCTTTCCACACCAAACAAATCTTTAATAACAGAAGATGTAGCAGTGAAGACTTAGTCCTTATTCATACGGGCGCTTTTTTAATACCGTGCGTTATAAAAACGCTGTCGTAGGAAGATAAATGGTTCCGTTTCAACGCTTTTTTAACGCGCGTTATAAAACCGCCGGTGTGAATAGATTAAGGTTTTTTTAATTCTGAAACTACACTCACCTTTAATCTCGTGTTATTCAACAAGCATACCTAACCCTACTCTGATTTAGTGTATCTAGTTTTGGCACAACTATAACCCCGTGTTACTAACAAGCATGCGCACGCGCCGTGTACAGGCGACCAAACCTCGGCAGCGCTCAGACACGTGGCTGCGCGTGCTCTGCGCGGCAAGGAAGCGCGCCGCAGTCGCCTGTCTAAGATCCATACATCTCTATAAACTGAGCCGGTATGATATTATAACTAGAGAAATGTTTACTTAACCCTTAATTCGACGGGGTTTTTTGTAGAGAAAAAAATATGTTACCAACACATTAAAAACGAAATGTCACGTATTTTTCTCTAAACCAGTTCAGTAGATTTATTTAAATTAGTTGTCCGTAACACTGGATAATTTCGAATTAAGGGTTAATACAGCTGTTTTTGGTACTCACGTTGTAGACTTGTCATCAAAACTTTGAGATGGCTCGGAATATTGGCCCAAACGTTATACAGAGCCTTAACAATGCGCGCGCTTAGGACATAGGCATCTGCGGGAGAATGTTGAGAGATGATTTTCATCCTGCATGCGTAATGGTCCACCCATCAAATTGGATTTTGCTTTTAAAGCAAGCTTCTAGGTATTATTTTTTTAATAAACAGACAGATGTAAGTGATATTGATTAAATTTTAATATTAATAATGCTGGCAGACACCGCGCTTGCAATATCTTCGCACGGACGTACTACGAGCTTTGGCTAGAAGAAGAGAACACCGGCCAAGAGATTATGATTGAAGATCTCACGGTAAATATTCAATAATAGTTACAATAAATACACAAAACAATATCAATGATGATAGTGGTTACTAGAAATATAAAATTAAGTTTTTTTTTTAATTGAAAACAAAATATTGCTTTTGAACACAATTCCAACTAATATTGGGTTGAAAGATACGCGCTATTTTAGGATGTTTTTCATTCTACTGCTGAAAACTGGGTATTTCGCATAATTTATTTGTTTATACTTATTTCTTCGATATTATTAGATAGTAATTTTTTAAAACGATCATCCAAATTAATGTATTTTATTTAGTAGGGACTAATTTTAGTATGCGACCGTTTCTATTTCTTGTTGAAGTTATTTTGTAAATGAGGAACTTTATTGTGTCCAGCAATCATTCGAAGAGGCGGAGCTGAAGAAGAGTGATGTGGTGGAGGAGGAAGGCAAACCTGACCCTCTCACACAGCTGGTGACCACCTTCTGCCGCGGCGCAATGACGGAACGCTCCGGGGCGCTACAGGTGAGTTGAACATCCAATTGATACCTATACCTAACAACTAAAACTTTAAAATTCCAAGCTAATAGCAAAGGCCTTCGTTGCCATTTGTTTCGACATTTGCATTTGAAAGTTTTACAAACGTAAACAATGATTACATGCGGATGAAGCCGCACGAGTAATACGAGTAGTCTATACCATTACTATAAAGAGGAAAGATTTGTATTTTTGTATGTATTGAAATAACTCAAAAACTACTGGGCCTAATTCAAAAATTCTTTCACCATTAAAAAGCTACGTTATTAGTGAGTAACATAGGCTATATTTTGTTAATTTCATGCAAGCAAAGTCGCGAGCAACAGCTAGTATATGACATACTTAATTTCTTTCAGGAGGATCCTCTGTACATGTCGTACGCGCATATAATAGCGAAGTCGTGCGGTGAGGAGGAAGAGGAAGGTGGCGGCGAGGAAGAAGAAGCAGGAGGTGAAGCCGAAGGAGAGGAAGAAGGGGGAGCCAGTATACATGTGAGTGAAGAAGATTAAGTTTTTAATGTAACAAGTAACCATTATTTCACGTAACTCAAATTTAAATTAACAATTTATAAAAATTACACGCAGAAAACAATGGAAATGTTTATGGTATGTATCCATAATTTCATGTTTGATAGTAAACACTTCACTTAACATCACATCTAAATGTAAATCTATCCTTCTATACTAATATTATAGAGGATATAATATAAGAGGAAAGATTTGTATTTTTGTATGTATTGAAATAACTCGAAAACTACTGGGCCGATTTTAAAACCTATTTCACCGTTAGAATAGTCATTTATCTGTGAGTAACATAGGCTATATTTTTAAATTTCACGCGGACAAAGTTGCGAGCAGCAGCTAGTCTATACTATTATAAAGAGGAAAGATTGGTACTCTTGTATGTATTGAAATAACTCAAAAACTACTGGGCCGATTAAAAAATATTTTCACCATTAGGAAGCTGCGTTATCAGTGAGTAACATAGGCTATATTTTTTATTATTTTTTAATTTCACGCGGACGAAATCGCGAGCAACATCTAGTAAAAAAACAGGAAAAATTGTAGCTTACTACTCTCATTACTATGGTTACATTGGTAGGTATCTATTTATTTCTATACATAAAACAACTGGTTCATAATGTCTGCTGTATATACCAGGAGCAAGAGATGGAGAAGCAGAAGCTGCTGTTCCACCAGGCGCGGCTGGCAGACCGCGGCGTGGCGGAGATGGTGTTACTGCACATCTCCGCATCCAAGGGGGTGCCCAGCGACATGGTCATGAAGACCTTGCAACTCGGCATCTCCATACTGCGCGGCGGAAACATTGACATACAAATGGTATATCATCAGCTATACGTCCCCACTGAGGGCAGCCTATCCTCAGGAGTGAGGCCTTAGTCAACCACGCTGCAGTGTCAATAGCTTTGAATTTCTTCGACGATATGTGCAATCACGATGTTTTTCTTCAAAGTAAGAACGTCGGGTAAATTGTACATAATTTTGAATTAAAAAATGACATTGGTACATGGCGGGATTCGGCCCCGGGATCTGTAAATTACAAGTCAAGTGCTTAAACCCCTGAGCCAATTCACATCGATGTGTCTAATACTAATTTTGAGTTTCCTTAAACATTTCTTTCTTCAGGGTATGTTAAACCATCTGAAGGATAAGAAAGATGTCGGGTTCTTCACGTCTATAGCTGGCCTCATGAACTCCTGCTCAGTTCTGGATCTGGACGCTTTTGAAAGAAATACCAAAGCTGAAGGTATCTACCGATAAAATAAATGATTAATAAAAATATATTAAAGAATACGGACTGTAAACAATAAAATAACGTACATATAATATCATGCGGATATTGCACGGGAACAGCTATTTCTAAAATAACGTGTCCCAGGTCTGGGCGTGGGTCTGGAGGGCGCCGCGGGAGAGAAGAACATGCACGACGCGGAGTTCACGTGCGCGCTGTTCCGCTTCATACAGCTCACCTGCGAGGGACACAACCTCGGTCAGTACATCTATACTAATATTATAAAAAGGAACAATTTGGATTTTTGTACGTATTTGATTCACGTAAAAACTGCTGTGCCAATTTTTAAATTCTTTCACCATTTAAGTTACGTTGTCATGCTATATTTTTATTATTTTTTCAATTTCACGCGGACGTAGTCGCGAGCAACAGCTAGTTTATTAATACACTAATTAATACTAGTTTACTGCGGATTAATCCATGTCCCGTTAAACCTAATGCCTAATTCAAACCACGCTATTAACTTGTCGAGTACCAAATAATTAGGATTTAAACGTATCTGAGCAAATTGTCAAATTAAACGAGAGTACTCGGTACTAGAATAAATTACCAGTCAATTGCGAACTAATCATAATGCGCGGTTCTCACTTGCCAGTACAGTTGGCCAGTCATTAAGTGGACTAGCAATGAACTGGGAGTGTGAACGCTAACTGGCGCCAGTGACTCCATACAATCTATACCTGGCCCTCGCAACTGACCAACTATACTGGCCTTGGCTACACTTGTGTGTACTTACTTACAGTCGGTACTTAAAGCATTCTCATGATCATAAAATCGTTATTTATATTGTTCCCACATATGTGCACTTTAATTAAATTAATATTATCCATCAACTGTTAAGGATGTCATTGAGCTTCTTGTTTTATTTCCAATTGTATATCAGAATGGCAGAACTACCTGCGCACGCAGGCTGGCAACACCACGACAGTGAACGTGGTGATCTGCAC
>LD688970.1:2117612-2127624 GCA_003118335.3 Papilio memnon | reverse complement strand
GGCGAGCCGACCCTACAGTGCTAAGATGTTAAGGCGGGCTCTACTACAATTTTCTGACTGGTTAGCTGAATGGTTTCTTTATAAATTTATTTTCAATATAACAGGAACTAATCGACCCTGCTGGGAAGGCGAACTTCTTCAAAGCGATAGGAGTAGCATCGCAAGTGTTTAACACTCTCACTGAGGTGATACAGGGTCCCTGCACACAGAACCAACAGGCCTTAGCGCACTCCAGGTAATATAACTAAAACATTGCTGATTATTGTCCAAGCATTTGTATAAAATCATAAACAACACCAGTAGCGGAGCAAAAGCTAAATTTGTTTGTGTCGAGCTATCTTTGCAAGGCTCTCGAAGGTCAAACGACCATTTTTGTCTTTTTACTTTTAGTAACGGTACATTGAAATACAATACAAAACAATAATTGTTTAAATTTTAACAGTTTATCCGTGTGTTTGTGGGCGCTACTCTCGGTGCAAACTTAACCGATTTGGGTATAATTTTCTCTGCTGTATTGTAGTAAACGTCACTTAATATTTTATGCCAAAATAACTTAAGTATATAAAATGTGTCAATTTGGAGATAACCAAGGCTCGAGGCCTCTAGGAGCGCAACATTATATTTGACTACCGAGTGAGTTTGAGCCCCTTTGTTGGGATGTATAGAACTTGTACATATATGAGCTAACACAAGACATCCGTCTGTGTCAGGTTATGGGACGCTGTGGGAGGTTTCCTGTTTCTGTTTTCACACATGCAGGACAAGCTTTCAAAGCACTCCTCGCAAGTAGACCTCCTCAAGGAACTGCTCAACCTGCAGAAGGACATGATCACAATGATGCTCTCCATGCTTGAAGGAAATGTTGTCAATGGTGAGTTGATTTAAAGACTAACTACCAACGATTATGTAACTCTTGAAAATGATATTTATGGTGAGCAGTAGCAAAGAACTGTATTTGCTGGTATTTAAACGGGGGTGTAACTGCCAAAATAAAAAAGATATAATAAAACTGATAAAATAAACACTGAGAGTCTTTTGTACACACTAAGAACTGCCATTAATTACAACATTTAAAGTAATTGCCTCCATGCTGCAAATCTACACGCAGAGATTTCTTCCCTTTAGTAATAACACAAAAAATGTTCCAGGTACAATCGGTAAGCAAATGGTAGACACACTGGTAGAGTCAGCGTCCAACGTGGAGCTGATCTTGAAATACTTCGACATGTTCTTGAAGATGAAGGACCTGACGTCCAGCCCCAGCTTCCAAGAGATAGACGCTAATAACGACGGCTGGGTGCTGCCCAAGGACTTCAAAGAAAAAATGGAACAGCAGAAGAGTTATACGCCGTAAGTTTGTGAAGATCATCATTCTACTGTCCTCATCTCAGTCTAAGTAGGGTTGAGTTACCATGTTTTGGTCCTATTCTCCATTTATCTCCATTTATCATGTCACCTTTTACGCTATCCCTCCATCTCTTCCTAGGTCTACAAGGTGGAGGGTTTAGAATTCTCCTTGTCAGATGCAATTTTTTCTTTCGCCCGACTTCGTACGCTTTGATTAAAAAAAATGAGGTAGCCCTCGTGTTCTTCAAGATAATTTTCTACCATCTATTACAGTGTTGGATTTACATAGTAAAAACATCCATCCATTCAACCAAACTTTCGCATTTACAATTAGTAGAATTTCTCTTTCGATAGATACCATTTCAGTAATTAACAAATCTTTTTCACATTACAGCGAAGAGATAGAGTTTCTACTGGCGTGCTGCGAGACGAACCACGACGGCAAACTGGACTACATCGGCTTCTGCGACCGTTTCCACGAGCCCGCGAAGGAGATCGGCTTCAACCTCGCCGTGCTGCTCACCAACCTCTCAGAGCACATGCCCAATGAGCCCAGGTAACAATACAATGCAAACCAATATATGATCCTTATGGTCGATCCTAAAATGATCTTTTGTGTGAATAAGTTCATTACACGAACGCCCGCGATCTGTAACCTTTGGTAATTTTTTTTCTAATGGATAACGCTTTATCTCATTTTCCACTCCTTTAAATTGACACGCCCAAATGTACTCTAAACATGTTAAATGTACTCTTAGCATTGATTTATTATCAAACACTAAGGGAATTCTAATCATTGTTAATTACAGGCTGGCCCGTTTCCTGGAGACGGCTGGTTCCGTGCTGAATTACTTCGAGCCGTTCTTAGGCCGTATCGAGATAATGGGCGGCTCCAAGCGCATCGAACGCGTTTACTTCGAAATTAAAGAGTCCAATATTGAACAGTGGGAGAAGCCGCAGATCAAAGTATGTATTATCAACATCATCGTAGTACATTTTATCATCATCGTGGTTATTGTCACTAATTTTGTATTGACTGATGAAAATTATGTTCTTAGAAAAATTAGTTAATATTGACCTATAAGATGGCTTCCACAATGTTGAAGTCATCAGATTCTTTTATAAAAACTACAATGAAACAGTGTGTCTGTGATTATTAAATACTAGCTGTTGCTCGCGACTTCGTCCGCGTGAAACTAAAAAATATAAAACATGGTCTATGTACTGATAACGTAGGTTTTTAATGGTGAAAGAATTTTTGTAATCAGTCCAGTACTTTTTGAGTTATTTCAATACATACAAAAATACAAATTTTTCCTCTTTATAATATTAGTATAGATTTTTTCTGCTAGACCTTTTATTTTATTTAAACTGTAAAATTCATTATGTGGCACAACGCAATAAAAACTATTAAATTCAATTTAAAATCAAGTCTTGGGAGCTATTTGTTAATTGAAAAATTGTCTTTCAGGAATCGAAGCGCGCTTTCTTCTACAGCATAGTGACAGAAGGTGGTGACAAAGAGAAGTTGGAGGCCTTCGTCAACTTCTGTGAGGACGCCATCTTTGAGATGACGCACGCGTCCGGCCTTATGGCCGCCTCGGAGGAGAGCTCCGGAGGACCTAAGAACAGGGAGGCCGCATATATGTATATGGGAGATGATGATGATGAAAGGTACATTTGTAAACTCCATATAACGTCACTATATATAGCATCCACTCTATATAACGTCGCAAAATACTCCGTCCCTGTGGCAAAGTTACTCAATACTTATTATGCTTTTGTTTCAGAGCGGGTAAAGATCCATTCCGTCGAGGCTTCCAATCTGTTAAAGACGGCATCTCTACAGCATTCTCGTCCTTATCTCCATCCAACATAAAGGCGAAAATCGCAGACCTTCAGCAAATGCCTCCAGCGGAACTGGCACTTGGCTTCTTCAAGATGTTCTTCTATCTCTTTTATTATTTGGGTTACGGCGTCCTTGTTGTCGTCAGGTGAGTTTAGATCTTATTGTAATGGTATAAAGTTCACAATCGATTGTAAATGAATCGGGTGTTTTCATTCCACGCAACTTTCGATGCAGCCATTGGTAAATGCTTTGTGTTAACTTTTTAAATGTTTTTTTTTTTTGCCTTTTTGCTTTTACAGATGTTTTTAAATATATCTGCACTTTTTTATCATTAACATTATTTTCTGATATATTTATTTTTACATAATAATTTAAATTAAATAGGAATTAAAAAAAACTCTAGAGTTAAATTTTAAGTACGTGTTTATTAAAAATGGCTATTATCAGTTACGGCTTTTTAATTTTATCGAAAAATTGTCTAATTAACATTCTATTGTATTTAAAATATTTTCTTCTTCACTTTAAAAACACATCTTTCAGCAATCTAACTTAAAAACTAGAGTTCAACGCAAAATTCGAGTATTAATTTTTTTTTAATTCAACTGCATTTAAGACCAATATATTTATCCTCAGGTATATATTCGGTGTACTGCTTGGTTTAATGCGAGGTCCGCAGACGGAGGAACCACCACCAGAGCCTACGGAGGAGGAGAAAATTGGTCAGTTGAAGCACAGGTTTCTGAGCCAACAACAAAGTAAGGCACAACACTACACACGTTATACGCTTCGCTCTGACAGTGTCTGCAAATGTTGCGCAATTAAAACGCTTTGAACACCGAAAATAAAATTTGAAAAACAAGAATTACAAAGATATTTAATATAAAATGTACAGTCGCGGAAACCCGCGGTATTCTACCTACAGAAAAAAAATTCTTGCAGGGAAACAATAGAATATTTACGTACGTTAACATTACGTAACAGTGAGTTGCCCAAAAGAAGCAATTAGATGTACTGACAGACCTTTTTCTCGAACAGGCACATTCAAAAGTTGCGTCTATTCTTGCTTCCTATTGCTTCTTGTTTGGCGGCGTCTCAATGCGTACAGGATGTTCAAACAATTATAGATTTGAAGGTGGATCACCGCTAGATCCCTTGACTGTACATATAAAATATATTTTGGACGAAACTTCAATGTTTAAACGTAAATTATGAATTGGCTAATAATAATTCGCGTTGTTTCAACGTACTAAAATACCGAATGCAGACTTATAACATAACATTCAATATATTTTTGTTAGACTAAAGTTTCTGTTATCTATTTTGTGATTTCTCATAACAAAATATTTCGAATAGTAACAACATTTTAAACTTTATGTCGCTTACACTAAACAATTACACAAATCAACAATAAGCTGTTTGCAAATGTGTTCGTTTTTATAAAATTTTATTAATAAAATTGTACATAAATGATAATTATAAGTAACATAAGACCTGGGGATCCATCACGAATATTGAATCAAAACCCTTGTGCCTTATTACAATATTTAAAAAAAAACATAGGCATCGTGAATATGCGAAGACGAAGGCATTTCTTGCAAAATTCATGTCTTATACTACGTATAATGTTAAGATTATCAATTTAATTATAATTAACCTTTCATCATTGCAAATACCAGGTCCATCTCGTCATCTGCCAGCACTACCGCCTGCGGACGACACCGGACAGATGCAAGTCTCCGCTTTCGGACTGGACATCACTAAAGAGGATAACGGACAGTACGTACAACAGATAATATAATCTTACTAATATTATAAATGCGAAAGTTTAGGTGGATGTTTGTTAGAGTTTATTGGTATATTGGTATATACTAAATTTTTAAGGTTTATTTCAAATTAGATAGATTTAAGTAAAAAGAAATAAAATCGGTAAGCATTTTTTTGAATTTTGAAGAACTTGACGTAAAAGCGAAGGTGACAGCTACGAGGATGTAAGTTGGAGGAGTCTCGAGGTAGGCACATGCCAGTAACTAGAATGCAAGCTATTGTTACATTTTATTGGCATGGGGATTCCGGTTCTGATAAGTAATGTGGGAGAATGGTTCTCGTTAGTGTAAGCGCCTACCTCTAGTATTGTATTTACAAGTTATAGCGGATATTTTCTATTTATAATTATAATATTTTTTTAATTTGAATTATTAGGATACAAGTGAAGCCGCACGAATCACCTTCTACATCGTCTCCATCATCAGG
The DNA here is from genome assembly GCA_003118335.3 of Papilio memnon. Lineage (NCBI taxonomy): Eukaryota > Metazoa > Arthropoda > Insecta > Lepidoptera > Papilionidae > Papilio > Papilio memnon. The sequence goes on along the minus strand of LD688970.1, from coordinate 2,122,178 downwards.
CGAAGAGGCGGAGGTGTCACCTGACGAGAGTGTTGAGCACACGGAGGAACAACAACCACCCTCGCTTATAGACCTGCTGGGGTAATAAAGGATTAAAGTTATAGATTTTTCGGTCACATTCTAACACGTTATTCCTTTATTTTATACTCTTGTTAGATTTTAATTTAATAATGAACCAATAAGATTCTAATCTTTTTAAAGCAATTCAATAATGTTGCAGTGGTGAGCAAGCAAAGAAACAGGCACAAGAGCGTATGGAGGCTCAAGCCGCGCAGCAAGCAGCCATGTCCGCCATCGAGGCTGAGAGCAAAAAGGTAAAAAAACGCTTTTATTTACATTATTGTTGTAAAACGTGGGACCGTCTATGTAATATAGCAACTATTCATTAATGCTTCCGTAAAACGGGAAGAGGAGAAAATATTTCGGAAAAAAGGTAAACAATTTTCAAATAAAATGAAACTAAGATTTACTTAGATTTAAATCAAGAAAACGCTTATCATTTCCTTAATTCCATACTCAAAACCATCACATATTATTATTTCCACTTGCGCGCTTATACGCCCAACTCCAGTAGTCTGTGGCTTCTATTTCTATGACCAATTTAGTTGGGCCGCTAATCGGTCCGTGGAAAAGGGGTTTAATGTCCCACTGGTGCAGGCGGTGCAAGGGCCGGCCCCCTCAGCGCTGTCGCAAGTGGACCTGTCTCAGTACACGCGGCGCGCGGTCTCCTTCCTCGCGCGCAACTTCTACAACCTGAAGTACGTCGCGCTCGTGCTCGCATTCTGCATCAACTTCGTGCTGCTCTTTTATAAGGTACGGTTTTCATATATTGACCACTCTTGACTTCACTTCAGATCGCTAATTTATTTGAAAATAATTATTGTATGATAAAAATTGTCCTTAAAAATGCGTCACATAATAAAAAATTAGTGATAAAAGCCAGTTTTTACTAACTCACTAACTAAATTACGGTTTTAAAAATGTTTTTAATTGTTAATTCATCATAAATATGAAATAAATTTAAATATGTCTTTAAAGTATTCCTATTATAATGTTTGCAGGTGTCGACGCTAGAGGGCGAGGGCGGCGAGGGCTCCGGTCTGGGCGGCATCATTGCGGGCTCGGGCTCCGGCTCCGGCGCGGGCAGCGGGGACGGTATGTACAATCGGGGAATCTGACGCTTAACAATAATTAATGATACTCCCCAGCTCCGCTATTGTATCTGCTATATCCATAACTTTCCCGTTGTGAAATATAGTCTATATTACTCGGTGACATCTGACATAGTACCTTTCAAAAAAGTTACCGGTGAATTTTTGAAATCTCTTTAAATATATGTATTTTACTGTACATAGTACCAAAAATAATATAGTAATTATTGTATATCCAGGCAGCGGTGAGTCTGGCGAGGACGATGACCCGCTGGAGGTGGTGCACATCGACGAGGACTTCTTCTACATGGAGCATCTGCTGAAGGTGGCCGCCGTGCTGCACTCCGTCGTCTCACTCGCCATACTCATCGGATACTATCACCTTAAGGTACAGTCGCAAACGCAGTGTTACACTTACAAAAGCCGTGCTCCTTGCAAGGGGACAAACTCCGCAATTACAAATAACCAATTAGTAACCATTAATTGCACAAACGACGGGATAATAAAAAGTAATTAGTCGTGTCAACCTTTTTCGTACAGACACATTTAAAAACTACGCCATATTGGTTTTTATTCCACGTCTCAATGCGTACAAAGAGTTCAAACGATTGTAGCTTTTAAGATGACTAAGGGCTTCTCCCACCAAATCGTAAGTTGTCTGATAACAATTCAACGTGTAAAATATGTGATGGAAATATCAGATTTTGTTACCTTATCTGACAGTGACATTTTTAAGCTATCTGAGCCTCTATCAGCCAGTTGTGGTACTGGCCCTAAATCTAGGAAACTAGCAGTTAATACGGTATTCGAAGTAGTTTTTATATCTATTCTCTTGGGGGCATCTGCCTTCCCCCTGATGAAGCTCATGAAGAAGGTATCAACTATTAGCCCACAATTAACAGACAATTGTGATGATGTGTTAGGTGCCGCTGGCAATCTTCAAGCGCGAGAAGGAGATCGCCCGCAAGCTGGAGTTCGACGGACTGTACATCGCGGAGCAGCCGGATGACGACGATCTCAAGAGCCACTGGGACAAGCTCGTCATATCCGCTAAGTACGATAGTTATAAGTGCTCCAGATGGACTCCCGAGTATGGGAAGACCTGGCGAGTTTTATGTTGGCGAGAGCGAGTCAAGGGTTCATAAATAAAAAACGTAGGAGCAGAAAGTTCGTCGAAACCAATAAGATTTTGATAAGTCTACTGAAAACAAAAGAGAACCTCTGGTTTTCAGTTTCGATGTTTGCCCAAAAAGTGTTCACAAAAGCTGGATTTTGACTAATTATGTGTGTTTCCAGATCCTTCCCCGTGAACTACTGGGATAAGTTCGTGAAGAAGAAGGTACGCGCCAAGTACTCGGAGACATATGACTTCGACTCCATCTCCAACATGCTCGGTATGGAGAAGACCTCCTTTTCCGCGCAGGAGGATGAAGGCAGCAAGGGCTTCCTGCACTAGTCAGTATCCCTAATGAATTCTTATGATTCGATACTTGAGATTAGAATAATTACTTGGTTTGAGTAACATCTTACCTTTCCTCTAAATTTTAAGGTTTGATTATATTTTTACTATTCCACTATTTTATAACTTGGCAACAAACTTTTAGTACCTCAACTAATATCTTAAAATATGAAATACTTCTTATAAATCGAATAGATTTTTTAATTCGACTTCATAAAACTCCATTAACTGCTTTCTAATCGACTATTATTTTATGATACGACTAACTTCTTACTAATCCTAATCTATACTAATATTATAAAGAGGAAACATTTGTGTTTTTGGGTGTTTGTATGTATTTTAATAACTCCAAAACTACTGCGTCAATTTTAAAAATTCTTTCACCATTAGAAACCTACGTAATCGCTGACTAACATCGGCTTTATTTCCATTCGGACGAAGTCGGGAGCAACAGCTAATCTTCATATACTTAAAGTGCTATTATTTGCAGTATCATAAACATCGACTGGCGCTACCAGGTGTGGAAGGCCGGTGTTACCATCACCGACAACTCTTTCCTCTACTCGCTCTGGTACTTCAGCTTCTCTGTGATGGGCAACTTTAACAATTTCTTCTTCGCGGCTCATCTGCTGGATGTAGCCGTCGGCTTTAAGACCTTGAGAACCATCCTACAGTCCGTCACACATAATGGAAAACAGGTGATGAATTGTATTATACAATATTAGATTAAGATAATGGTATGAATTAATGACAGGTCTACGAATTTCTCTTGCATAGCACTCTTAACCACAACCCCTCCCTTCAATAGTCATGGTAATAAAAAGAGGGTGCCGTAGAATTCTCGTCCAGGACTCTGGCAGAACTGCAACCTTTGTGACTTCAATGACTGAACTTCGTATTGGTGGTTACTTGACACGTTCTGTACCGCTACGATTTCACTGTCTCCTATCTAGTATGCATGCATTTATCTGGTCATAATTGGAACTCTTTGTATAAGATATGTGCGGTGCCCCTACCAAATGTAGCACAAAGAAATGTCATACATTTTTTGTTGAATCACGCATACGTTCTCGCTAATATTACGCTTATATTCATAACTAGCTTTCGTCCGCGTCTTCGCCTGCGTGAAATTAAAAAAGGCTAAAGTATGTGTTCTTCCAGACTACCCTCTACATTTATGCCAAATTTCCTCGAAATCCGTTCAGCAGTTTAGGCTACAAACTCTAATAAACATCCGTCTAAACTTTCGCATTTTTAATATTAGTAAAACCTTTTGGCAAGTTAACAATGAATGTGTACTTATTGAAGTCAAAGATAAATACGTTTTTATATTAAAAGAACAGAAGTAATGTTTGATATGTGTTGCAGCTGGTGTTGACGGTGATGCTGCTCACTATCATAGTGTACATCTACACGGTGATCGCCTTCAACTTCTTCCGCAAGTTCTACGTGCAGGAAGAGGATGACGAGGTCAACAGGAACTGCCACGACATGCTCACAGTCAGTATTCAAATTAATTATAAAAATTCGATCGTCAGCCTAAATTTTCGATTATACACGTTAAATTTTTTTTAATAAAATTTAAATGATAATAATTGAAAATGGATTTGCTATTGTTGATGAGTTTTCTTACAATCTAACTTACTTCTCAACATTATAGGATTCGACTAAGTTTTTATAACTTGATTAACTTAAGATTCGTCACTAAATGAGTGTTTAAGTTAATTTATTTATAATATTAACTAACAATACTAATTAAATTTTCCAGGTAGTAATATATCTCTGTGCTAAATGTCGTACTAAACCGTTCATTGGTGGTTTACTTTGTAATATTTTTCTCTAACGAGATTGACCCCCTCCCTTTCTCTTGCCCTCCACCTGTCGATGCCCATTATTAATCTATACTAATATTATAAAGAGGAGAGATTTATATTTTTGGATTTTTATATGTGTTAT
>LD688970.1:2106288-2117487 GCA_003118335.3 Papilio memnon | reverse complement strand
AGGCGGAAGGAAGATATTTGATAACCTAATATCTCTGTGCTAAATGTAATATCTCTGTGCTAAATGTCATACTAAACCGTTCATTGCAGGTTTACTTTGTAATATTTTTCTCTAAGGAGATTGACCCCCTCCCTTCCTCTTGCCCTCCACCTGTCGATGCCCATTATTAATCTATACTAATATTATAAAAAGGAGAGATTTATATTTTTGGATTTTTATATGTATTAAAATAACTATAAAACTACTGGGCCGATTTCAAAAATTCTTTCACGACTTAAAAACTACATCAGTAACATATTTACAGGCTTTATTTTCGTTCCACGTGGACGAAGTCGGGAGCAAAAACTAAGATTAAAACACGTGTGTTGTTGCAGTGCTTCGTGTTCAACCTGTACAAGGGAGTGCGCGCGGGCGGCGGCATCGGGGACGAACTGGAGCCGCCTGACGGAGACGACGGCGAGGTCTACCGCATCATCTTCGACATCTCCTTCTTCTTCTTCATCATCGTCATCCTGCTCGCCATTCTGCAGGGTCAGTACTTAACTGTCTTGTAAGCTCTAGATATCGCAGGGGTGCGTAGAACATAATATAGATGTAACGAGTAGATATTTGATTAATAAACAAAAATAAGAATCACGTAGATGTACAATCGGGGAATTTGGCAGTGTTCCATTTAAAAAGATTAGACGACGAAGCGGAACAATAACCGATAGGAGCGGCTTTTAAATGTCTGTACCAAAAAACGTCGGTCAATGATACACGGTAAGGCGAACACCGCGTATTTCCGCGACTGTATATAAAAATATTAATAGAACCTTCTTAAAGGCGATTAAAAAGATTTTCCCTTCAAATGTTTAAGGCTAATCTATAATTTATTAATATTATAAAGGTGAAAGATTTGTATTTTTGTATGTATTGAAATAACTCAAACTACTGGGCCGATTTCAAAAATTTTCACCATTAAAAAGCTATGTTACCAGTGAGTAACATAGGCTATATACTTTTTTATTTTCATGCGTCGCGAGAAACAGCCAGTGTGTTATATTTTCTTTCTAATAGTATTTTTGTACGGTAATGTGTGTGCTGCACAGGTTTGATCATCGACGCATTCGGTGAGTTGCGTGACCAGCTGGAGTCTGTGAAGGAGGACATGGAGTCTAACTGCTTCATATGCGGCATCAACAAGGACTACTTTGATAAGGTAATATTAATCAGTAGCTGTCGCCCGCATACCTCGATAGCGCGAAATTAAAAAAAAACTTAATAAATAGTAAGTAAAAAAATTGTGTTACTTCATCTATGACAATTTAAAATAATTTTTATTTATGAATAGCTTTCGCTCGCGACTCCGTCCGCGTGGAATTAAAAAAACAAATGTTTAGTAGCCTATGTGTTCTTCCAGACTATCCTCTACACCTATACCAAATTTCATTGAAATCCATTCAGCAGTTTAGGCTACAAACGCTAACATACATCCATCTAAACTTTCGCATTTATGATATTAGTATGATTGTGTATGTATTGCAGGTGCCGCACGGGTTCGACACACACGTGCAGCGCGAGCACAACCTCGCTAACTACATGTTCTTTGTCATGCATCTCATTAACAAACCAGATACAGAATACACCGGTAAGTACTATCAGGGAATCTGTCCGTGTTACTTAATTACAATATGGAAGAACCAATTGAAAGCAATTTTAGGATGTGTCTATTAAGATTCAAAAAATATAGAGAGCAAGCATAGTTGACGATTCACTTGAAACATTTCTCACATAATGTCACGTGCTACCTGGTGTCCGACAGTCAAACACTGAGAACCATCTCGGCCTGTCAAATCTGACATTGAGATGTTACCGTACAAAGAAGTTACCGGTGAAAAAATGTTGTTCCTTATGTCTAATCTATTTCTTAAATGTCTGTGGTCTGTATGAATAAAAGAGTTTTCGACTGATCGTAACTGTCATTTTAGAACCGAGCGTCTATAGCTTTATATTTTTGTCAATTCATTTTTAAAAAAGTGTTTTATTATAATTGTTTCAAGGTCAAGAGACGTATGTATGGAACATGTACACGCAGCGGTGCTGGGACTTCTTCCCCGTCGGAGATTGCTTCAGGAAACAATACGAAGATGTCATGGGAGAGTAGACCCTCAGACCAACTAGACAAGGTTTAAAATAAAACATAAACGGGCTTTTAGAAATTCTGTCATTAGAGTATTTTTAAAGGACTTTGCAAATGAAAGGTAAAATTGACACTGCAAAAACAATTTTTAAATCATACTGTCATCACTCATTTTCCCTTTGAATAAGTAAAAAATAATATTTTTTGTACAAATATTTCGAAAGGGCATTTCAAGGTCATTCAAACTACCATGTAATTTTAAATTACCACGAAAATTCTTACATTAGAATAACCTCAATTAATTTTTAGAATGCCTATAAATTCGTTGTTTACAACTAAGAATATATTATTAAAAATAGGATGCAAAAAATGACAGTTTTTAAAAGCCCGCTTATTTTTAAGCCGTAACATTGTAAATTGCAATTTGTAAAATATCGTTTAATTAAATTGCTTGTAGTTAGCGTTGCTCAAGAGAAAACACCAATGTCAATCGTAATTACTAAACAATTATAAGCCTTATTGTTATTGAAATAAGTCATATTTTCATATATTTCAAAAAAATTGCGGGAAAGTTTAAATAATATTTCATGTCGACATGTTCGAATGTATAGACAAATAAAATGTCTGACCTGATGGGCATAAGTTTAATTAAATTGACAGTTCACTAGCGCCATCTTGTCAATGTCAAAAAATGTCAAGATTATTTTTCGTACCATAGCTATCATGTTTTGTTTTTTTCTTTTATTCATTATTTGTCTAAGTATGCAGTGTTTTCAGGTCAGATATACTTATTTGACTAAATATGAGTATATTTTACTAAATTGTTCAAAATTAATGTTCAAAGTCTTTTAATGAATAAATTTATTTTATTTAATGTTATTGAGTAAAAGAATAAAGGTGGCCTTTCCAGTTTTCTATCTTAACGTTATTTCGATAGTTTGTAAAACATAAATGTGTTAAATAAATGTAATGAAAACATTAAACTCTTTTTATTACCCCTTTTTACATTTTCAGGTCTTAATTTAACAAAGGAAAATAAAACAACTTATAACCGATTTATTTGATATGTTGCTATTGTGTTTAGTAGCAATCAACAGAATCGGGTAGTTTTTGAGCTGATTTTTCGGTTACCCTTTCTGTTTGTGTTTGCGATATCTTCTAAACTATTAATCCAATTTATATACTGTAAAGGACAATTTTGTTCTACACTAAATTCACCTGACAACAAATTCATCTATTTGGATAAGGATTAATATTGAAACCAATAAAACAACGCCATTTGCGGCAATTTGCTATATGCTATTTGTAGCATGCGATTTTTAATTCTAACGATTTAGCAAGCGTAAGCCGAGAAAAGTTAAAATATAGTGATTTTTAACGCCAGAAATATGCTGTTTACATGTTTGTTTATAGTTCCTCAACATTAGTAATATATTATAAATTACCTTTCTAATCGTGAAAGAATTTTTAAAATCGGTCCAGTAGTTTTTGCGTGAATCAAATACATACAAAAATTCAAAAATACAAATCTTTCCTCTTTGAAATATTAGTATAGAAAATCTGAACACATTTGATTTGACACAAGATTTGTCTTGACTCAATGTTAGATATACTAAAATAATCCAAATAAAACACAATAAAAGCTATAAATAATTTTAATTCTTACATAACTTCTTAATTTTCTTCAACTCTTTACAATTTTCGTTGCATTTTTTTACTTTTTCTTTAAATTTCTTCCACAACAAATCAGAGATAACACATTTTTCTTAGTTAACATCACTGACAGTTTATACCGAATATTTTGACGTTGACGTCTGTCAATTCTAGCTGACAGATGGTTGTTTATGGGCGAGGTACAGAGTAAAAATACTAGTCAAGGCACTGACAAGGAATATTACGTCAAACCATCTATGGTAGAAATTAAATTGCAAATCTCCTAACACTTGAGTTATTATTATGCGATATTCGGGCGGCATATTCATTCTCATCAATAACACGGACGAACAGAAATACATGCCCATTATCTGAGCGAGTATAAGTACTATGATATTTGATGACTTCGATGATGATATTTTGTAGAAGAACTGGAAAAAAAACAATCTATTAAAAAACTAATTACTTTGTAGACTCAAAGCATTTTTCAATGCAATCTGTTTTATTGATTTTTGTCAATAATACGTGTTTGTACGTTTAAAAACATTGCTTTTGAAACATCTGTTTTTACTAATTTGAGCTTCTTTTTCAGAATTACCTCTAAATATGACACGAGATCACGTACAACCTGATTTAAAACATATTTTATCACAAAAAAATCCATATGAATTCCAATAAGTCTCATAAAATCTCAAAAAAATCACAAAAATCGGAAAAAAATGGCAAAAAATTACAAAAAATCGCAAAAAATGTGCTAACCTTTGTAAGTGTGAGGAGCAGTCCACGTATACTAGTGAGCACAATGCATCCTACGAGCAGGAAGGAGACGTGCTGCGACCAGAAGGCGACGTCAAGGCGCAGGCCCAGCCAGTGCACTACCAGCTCCAGGCCGCGCGTCACCGGGTCCTTCGCGCCCACGCGGTCCAATACTATGTTGATTGTTGACTACAATCATTTAAGGATTTAATTGTATCTAATTTCACATCTAAGCAGTCAGTATCCTTAAAAACTCACTCTACCTTAGGAGGCAGAGCCTCCGAGTGTTTTTTCCATATATAAAATAAAAGGGAGGGAATACAATTGGAATATTTTAATCAATATTATAAATGCGAAAGTTTAGATGGATGGATGTTTGATAGAATTTTTAGGCGAAACTGCTGAATAGATCTGAATGAAATTAGGCACAGATGTAGGGATAGTCTGGAAGAACACATACTTTTGTTTTTTTTTTATTTCCTCGCGAACAAAATCGCGGGCAAAAACTAATAATTTAATAATATACATTATGAAAGTGAACACATGAAATAGGCATATATAAACTTACGATGAATATTTTCCAGATGCAATAAAGCGAGAAGAAATAACCAAGGAAATTGAAGTATTTCCCTTGGAATGTTTTGGACCAGTGTATCTTGTCTCGCATGGAGCGCGCCGCATGCGCCTCCAGGAATAGCTGCCGGCTCAACTCCTCCAAACCTAATATCTCCTGACGCAGCTGGGATATATCTACATACAATATAAATACATTGGGGTAGTTTAAAAAAAAATATATTAAAAAAATGTGTGGCAACCCTATTGTCTATGGTAGGTAAAGTTGGCACGTGGATAGGAGTATTCTAATTCACGACGTGCCAACTCACACCTAATTAGTAGCGAAATACTAAAGGCACACACGTCAGTAACTGGATTACACATGCCAGTACAGCATGCATTCTAGAAATCGGGGGGGGGGGGAAGCTTTATACTGACATGTTTATGTTTACCGTTTGGTACTGTTTTATTGCATGTACATTCCCGCCCTTAATAGAAACTTTGTATCACACATTTACACTGTGAGAATGCTTAGTAACTATTAAATCACATTATTAAACACATATGTACTAATTATCTCATCAAAAAATCTATTAATATGTAAAAACGAATATATCGTGCCTATGAAGAACTACATTTATTTCCATAACCTCACTTCTTTTTCTTTCGTAACCAATGAAAAAGAGACAACTTACTCTCACTTCCATAACTGAGGGGATTAGCAATGCTGCCAACACTAGATAATATATTAGTCCAAAATCCTCTATTTTTCACACCAGATTGGTCCAACAGATTGTATTGCTGTCTCCCTCCCATACTGTTAGCCTCCGCTAGTGCTATCCTTTTCTTCTTCACTAGTATCATATCCATAGTTTGAAGTAACTTTTTCTCTATTGATAGTACATCTGCTTGTGTTACTGGTCTATAAGTAAAGTTTAAAGATTGCAACCGAAATAAATATTCAATTGTCAACATTAATATACATAAAATACAACATCTAGACCATAGATAATAAAACATAGCAGTTATTTTTAATATGTTTTTCGTAATTTTTAAGTTATTCCTATGAAGAAAAAACATTTCACTATGGCAAAAAATCTTAAAACGACTTATAAAAATTATAAGATAAACCTTATAAATATCGCCATCGAAGTGTATGGATAGTTGACAGCACCAAAACCTGACAATAATGCCATTACGGTTACACCTATGACACCTATACGAGACACTCCTTGTTCTATTGAAAATATACCCTGAAATGGAATACATAAACCTTTTTACTAACATTATAAATGCAAAAGTATGGATGGATGGATGTTACTACTGTTGGACATTAATATAATTATAACAACGTAATTAAACTGAGTATCAACTCCCGCCAGAATGGCGCGCTATTATAAAATTAGCTAAATGACATTGACAGCTGTCATAGGGATGGGACACCTTTGCCAATGTTCTAGGGTTGATCCGATTTTCTTTTAACACTACATATTGCCGAAATGACTTAATGGATCTCCATGTCTGTCATATACATAGAAAATCTGAAAGAATACATATGCTGCTATTTTTTTTTTAATTTTACATGGACGGATTTATGGAAGCTAATAAATACATAACTAATGTAACATTTACCTGCTTTGGACTCAATATAGGGAAGGGATCTCCAATTTTCCAGAAGAAATACAAATAAATAAACCACACAAACATTGTCAATGGTCTTATAATATTCTTAGACACTGAAAAACAAGAAAAAACACACATTAACACTACTTATAATTATAATACAAAAGAAAGGAGTATTTAATCAGCAAAAAGTAACGACACCGATGATAAACATTATTAATAAATAAAAACTTACCAAATCTTATATTACTTATGCAGAAATAGGCAATGTAGAATGGTATCAGAGCGATTACCATAAACAACAACGAGTATAGACCAAAGTTCCAATGGAAATATCTGGAACTGAAATATTCACTATTTAGAAAAAAAAATCCTTTTTTGCCACACAAAAAACACTAAAACAGACATTTCATCTATATTAACTTACTAGAACCATGTTGGTTACCTAAGAAACCCTATCATACCATCCTTATCCTACTAATGTAGTAAAACCCGTAAAAAGTTTTCGTCCTCCGGGATAATCTAACACCACCAGCTCACTACATATAGTGGGGACATATCCCCACTGAGGGACTGAGAGCCTACCCTAAGTTAGGGGTGACTAAGCCATAGTCAACCACGCTAGCCCAGTGCGGGTTGGTTGACTTCAGACATATCTTTGAATTTCTTCTCCGATATGTGCAGGTTGGATCACAATGTTTTCCTTCACCATAAGAATGACGGGTAAATTATGTACATATGAAATTCGAAAATTTTAAAAACGACATTGGTACATGGCGGCGGGATTCGAACTCAAGACCTGTAGATGTATTAGTCAAGTGCTTAAACCCCTAAGCCACCGACGCTAAACTAACACATTTTTTGGAATTAAATTAAATTTAGGAATTGTGTAACTAACCTTGTATCTAAATACCCAATGATTTCAAATATAATAAGTTCGAACATCGTGCAGCTCAGCGCGAATGTAACGGAAAATATTAGTTGAACAAGTGTATGGTGAACTTCGTAGTCACGAAACAATTGTTTCACAAAAAATATCCATCCACCTACAAAGAATATCGACTGAAACAAAGTTAAATCAAATATCACAAATAATATACGCATTCTAAGTTTAAAAACATCGTTTCAGCATATTAATTAACAATTTATCACCGTTTGTGTATGAGTGTTTTCTGATTTCTAGAAAAATCGTTTAAATAAGGATAACCTAGTTAAATACGCACCTGGGATATCAAAATAATGAGTGTATCTTCCATAAAAGTCATTTTTTATTTTATAAATACTTTTTCTTTTTGTTTTATATATTAAAAACGGCTAGAAACACCTGCCGCAAACATATTATCAGCATTTTTAAATGACAGTTTGAAAATTCGCCAATTGCCAGCTGATGTTGACAGACAGTGTTGTATGATGTAAAATTAAAACATTGAGCTCTAAAGAAGGACAAGCTTCAAGAAGTATTTTGTTTAATTTGATTTTTCTACATCTAAACTAGAATTTGATTCAATATTCCATCGATATAATATAGGGGTCGAAGGGATTGGGCAGCTTGTCTCATACCACCTCGTTGACATTTTACTGCCATGTATAAAGGCGAGTAACTAACACATGCCAGTACCAGGCATCATAGTTACTACACCATTTTACTGGCATTTCCGCGTTTTAGTTAAAATAAAAATTCAGCAACTCATTTGCAAAATACTTTAATGGAAAAAAATTATTGAAAATATCACACCTAGCATAATTAGGAAACACATTTTATAACAAATTCATACATTTCCTGGCAATTATAAGCCATAATCTTCACAATCAGACACTTCTAGATAAATTTTATCTTCTTCCGATATTTGAATTTCATATTCATTAATTAGAGCTTGTTGAATTAAGTTTGTGCCATTATTTTTATCTAGATGTGACCTTTTATGTTTTTCCAACCATAACTGTGTTTTGAACTTGCTGTGACAAACATCACATTCCAAAGTGGCATTTAAATGATGATTTTTCACATGTTCTGCTCTCCGAGAAGATGATAAGAACCTGTGTTCACAATAATCACATTTATAAGGTTTCTCGCCCGTGTGGATACGAGTGTGGTATAACAAAGACTCCTTTGTAACAAAATTACCACCACAAATATTGCAATGAAACTTTTTTTCTTGTGTGTGTTTGACTATATGAGCATTCAACCGACTAAGAGCCCAGAATTTCTTTTTACACCAATTACATTCATGACTTTTGTAGTTTCCATGCTCATGTTGTATATGAACTCTCAATGACACCTTTTGAGTGTACTTTTTATTACAATAGTCACATGTAAATTTAGCTTGGGCAGGATTTGCACGAGTTTTTTGACCACAAATATTTAATTCTATATGTTTTTTGAATGTTGTATGACTTTTGTAAGTTCTTCCACAAGCTTGACATACTAATTTGAGACCTCCGTGACCCATTTCATGCATTCTGAGTGTATGTCTATTATGAAATGTTTTACCACACTCCATACAAATTAGGGTGCAGTGACTTTCCTTTTTGTGAGCTTCTAAAATTGACTGGGAACCAAATTTTCTATAACACGCTGAACATTTGAAGACTTTTGGTGCATGAATTCTAATATAGTGGTTTCTTAAGTTAGAAAGGGATGGAAAATCCTTTAAACAGCCTTTACATTGTAAATTTTTCCTGTCATTTTTGTCACAAAGCATTTCACTAGTTGGTATTGCAACATTATTTCTATGCTTTGTTTTTAATCTGTGTTTACGGTTATTCTTTTCAATTTCTAAAAAGTAATTTTCATCTTGTTCTATTTTTATTTCGTGTTGGTAGTGTAAGTGTGGCTGCATATTTTCTGTGTTGATTATAGTTTGAAATCTCTCTATAGCATTAGATAAATATGGTTCCAAAAGTTTGTTGTAATCATAGAAAAGTTTACTTGTATAGTTTTCAGTATCTAAAGAAATAAAAAGTGTTTGACACTCGTCCCTTTCATGTTTTGTACCTTCAGAACAATTCGAGACTATGTCTATTATTTTGCATAATTGCTCTGAGTTTTCTTGTGTGCTTTTAATGAATTTATAACTCTTTATTGCCATCTTCATACATCTCTCACAAATAATATCAAAGGTTGAAACATTGCCATAAGTCTGAAATAAGAAATGAAATTGCCGTGTCAGAAATTAGGTCTTCTTCGTTTATACAGTATAAGTACAAGATATAACGTTCTAACTAAATTACTTTGGTGGCTACTTACTTCTTCTCCAAGCAAAGAAATCAATATTTCAGATAGTTTGATATGATTTTCTGAATTTGTTGTTTTTAACACAACTTCATCATAAATATTAACACCATTACCATTAACTGATTCGAAGCATAAACAACAATATTCATTTTGTTTTGAAAGTATTTGATGAAGCGCTTTTTTAACGAAATTCATTTCAAAATATGTTCGAATTAAGCACTATATGATTACGATGGTAACGTATAAATGTTACAAACACATATAGTATTAAATACGACTTTTATCAAACTTCATAACAAATAAATATCAATAATGTTACAAAGTACTCTGTGTATCAAGCCAAACTACCAAATCTCAAAAAAACTAAAATTGACATTGAATTGTTTGACATTTACATTGACAACACGACATAGGTTCGGAAAACGAAAAACATAACGGTTTGGTTTAAATGATAATTTATGATAACCAGAGTAAGCCACAACAGAAAAAAATCTAAGAATCACATAAGCAGTTTTGTTAAAATGATGAAAAAAAAAGAAGTGTTTAGAAAATAAAATTCATTTTTTTATAGCTGTATTATCTACGAATCTCAAATCAATGGAAAATGTTAACCTAAAAATTGAGTTCTTTTCTTTCAGTAATCTGTCACTGTTGCGAAATTTTCTTTGAGAAGAGTATGTCGCTTGGAAAATTTGGAAAAATAACATTATCGTGGTAACTACAAATATATCTAATATTTCCAATATTATTCCTTGTTATTCACAAAGAATATTCTTGGTGGTGAGCCCAAAAATTATTTTTTATCTTAGAGGTTATCTTAAAATACACTAGATAATTATTAAAAACATATAAAAAATTGACAATATCCTCTTAGTTTCTGTTATGTGTTAATTCCCTATAGATCAAGTTTAAATGCTGTATCATAGACCAGATTATACCGGTATTTCGAACAGAAAATTGACTATCAATTAATATTATTTTGCACAATATCTATAATACTTAAAAGCGGTATCTTTACATTTCAGGGTAGGAATAACAATCACAAGTTTATCTCTTTTCGTGGTTGCTAAAAACTACGTAAATGACCGTCGTATTGAGAATATGAAAGCGAGGGAACGTATGCGCAGAGCTAACGAAGGAGAGTATCCCGACTTGTACAGGAAACTGTGAGATAATGTAAGTAAAAACACTGTTACACTTTCCACAGATTTGTCAATCTTCCATTCTATTATGAAAAACCAGAGAAACACTTGGT
>LD688970.1:2085856-2101297 GCA_003118335.3 Papilio memnon | reverse complement strand
CAATTCTAAGCCAAACCTGGTTTGGTGTTTTAACGTGTGACCGCCCACACAATGTATTCGTTGTGACGCAAATACCATGACTATATATTGATTAGCTCTTATCGGGAACTATGCAGGCATGTTTTAACCCTTAAATGCATGATTTTTTTATTTAATTGTGGAATAAATATTTCTGTATAGATTTTGAGTCATTGAATTTAAAAAATCTTGGTTTCAATAAAAACGTTGGTTTGTAGACTTTTGGCAACAAGATGCATTTAATAAAAAATAAATGTATACATACAACGTTCCACGAAGTCGTGTGGTATGTGTTTCCGAACGCACTTTGACGACCATAGATAATAAATGTATTGAGTGTTTTTTTTCAATTTTTTTCATAATAAATACCTATTTTTTGTTACAATTTGTTATATGTACCTAAATGCTTTCCAGGGCGCAATAAAAACACATGCATTTAAGGGTGAAACCATTGATGGATCAAGTTAGGGATATTAGTTTGAACTTGACCGAACGCAAAAGTTGTCTATTTGCTGTACGCTATAATTAAAATGTGGCGGTCAAAGATTATGTTTTAATTTTAGGCAACCTGTCACGTTGGTATAGAATTTATTTTTGCATAGATGTAATTTATTGGAGAGATAATTGTTTGAGGCACGTCGATGATTAATAAAAAATAGAGAAATTATGTCACTAGTAAAAATTGTTAAAATTTATACATGTTTTATATCTAATCTAATATTATAAATGCGAAAGTTTGGATGGATGGACGTTTGTTAGTTTGTAGCCTAAGCTGCCGAATTGATCTAGATAAAATTTGGCATGGATGTCGATGATAGTCTGGAGGGACATTTGTTTTTTTTTTTATTCCACACGGGCGGAAGTTAGTACTAAATTAAGTCCTGTTTCCACGTATATATTGTTAGAAAAGTATGGAGTAACACGTTGTAATAGGGGTCAGCGCTCTGGGTATCGATTTGACGCCTAAGAACAGTTAATCTATGTCACCGACAGAATGTGATAGTTTATAATCTGACTAAACATATTAAGGCGCAGACCTTTGACTAAACTATCCCACAATTGTTGTGCGATTGTCGATTGTTTCGCAGCCAATTCAACTGTTTAGTTGCACTAACAATCGAGTAGCGTGCGCACCTCAAAAGCTCATACGAATCAAAGCGCGACTAAACAGTTGTGCGATAGTTTGGTCAAAGGCGCGCTCTAATTAATATTGTAATTAATACGGGAGACAAAATGAAACACAAGTTTCCAATTTATATATATATATTTTATTAACAACATGATATAATCGACATGCGCTCTTAAACTCTGAAAACATACTTTTATACAAGTAGTACGCTCAATATCTTCGTATATCTGAAGTTCTAGAACAATCTCTCTTTCCTTACTCTGGCTTTTGTATATCTTCGTCTCCCTCACTCCATATTTTCACATGGAGTGAGGGAAAGAGAGAGCTACCTTTCAGAGACTTCAGACATATAAAATCACGTATTTTATACTAAAACGAAATAATGTGGATATTACAGGTTTATAACATTATTTAAATAACATGGCATACTATAAAATATTTAAAAAAAAATACAGTCGACCGTCGTTTACCCTCTAACTTCGCAACAATACAATTAATGTATATTTAAGTTCATTAGGAGTACGCGCACTTTGACTAAAATATCGCAAAACCGATTCCTATGATCTTGTATGGAGGTGCGCACACTACTCGATTTTTAGTTGTGCAACTAAAAAGTTGAATTAGCTGCGAAACAATCGACTATCGCACAACAGTCGTGCGATTGTTTAGTCAAAGATGTGCGCTCGCGATTAAAGTATATTTAATTTCATTAAGATATCTTTATTTACGTCAATGATTTAAATATATGGACATAGTTTTTATTACAAAACATATTTGACATTCAAAAAATTTTATTAAACATTGAAAAGAATTTTTTTTACATAAAATAATAATCTCACAATTAAAGCCCTTTAGTAAAGATGGACAGATAAGGACTAATTATATCCTAAGTTTCTTTTCTACCAAGGCTAAAAAAGTATGGAGACAATTTTAATTAGAACCTGTTAAAATATTAGTAATATGAGAACCATTCCTTAGTGCTTGTTCCATATTTAACGGGCGTGGTTGGGAAATTTCAAACAAATGAATTTTTACACTTATAAACAGGCGCGGGCAGGGCCGGGTATAGGCGCCGCCCTGGGCGAGATATCTACTATAAGCCATCCTTTATGCATGCCCTGGGCGGTCGCCCTACCCTAATACCTATAATGGGCACAGTGTCAGTCGCTTGGCCCTCTAGCGACAACTTCAAACATATGAAGTTATATGGGAGCGTTTATATCGAACTAGCAGAGCTTGCTCAAGTTTAACCGGTTTGAACTGGTAAACCGCGTCAACGCCTGGCAGCTAACGTGAACACGAGCTCGCGGAATTTAATAGTGAACAAGCACAAACTATTTGGAACTGTATTGTAAAATTACATCTATTTCATGTTTATAACAAACTAAATTATATTAAAAATATCCTTATGAACCATTTATTTAAATTCTTGATTACATCTCCAATCTGTGTCCACAACTTTTTCAAAACTAATACCTAAGTGTTATTTTTCTTACATATTTTAGTATACTTTTTACACGCTATAGTCTTATAGATTCTTTTTTATTGTTAATTAAATAAAATTTCAACATAGCAAACGTATAGGACATATTTTCATGCGATTTTACATTAATTCTAATATTTATTACATGAGATTTACATCTATAGTTGCAAAAGGTAAATATTATAAAGGCATATAAGATTATAACATAATCAACAATAAAATGTATGTACAAATTAATTTCCGACAATCATATCGCCATTTTCTGTACATATAGGACACAATGTTCCCGATGCTCGAGTTGGCACATCGTGCAAAAGATCACTCGTGAAACCGACGTGCCAAATCAAATATCGAGTAAAAATCATTGCTTCTTTTAGCTTTTAGGCCATTACAATTGGAAGTATATGAGATAAATTAAATTGATTTCAGAAATAAGACTTGAAAATATCTGTAAAATTAAAAAAAAGATTTTTTTTAATCTATTTTATAAAAGGGGGATTTTAGTCCTTGGGAAGACATGTCAATCCCATAGTGCTTCTCGTAAAAAAAAAAAAGATTTTGCTTTCCGATTATCAACTATAATTAGTTATTAATTACGTGTATCTGTTTTCGATTCAACGTCGAAAATACGTAAACAGGAAAAGGTGAAATTCCATAGATAGCGGCCATTACTTACTATTTCAATTATGAGAAACTGAAGTCTTATTGTCGAGATAGCTAATGTTATAAGCATATGTCTATAAGGTTATGGGACTAAAGTATTTTTGTAATAATTAAAAACAAAACATCCAATCGATTGGTAAATCACTCTCATAGCAAAGTCCATTCAATTGGAAGAGAGGCACTTCCTTCATTGTCAATTGAAACAAATTGAGGTGGCCATACATCACACAGAACAATCATGGACTTCGACAATATAACTGTGTCAAATACATTTTCTCGATAACGTTACGAAAATCTTCTCACAAATATTCGTGATAAACTCTCTAAATTTCTTGAACTAACGACCAGTTATATCTTGGTGAAACAAATGCAATAATTTCTCCAAGCAAACTTCTGGCAAACTTTGATTTGTGCAAAATACAACAAAAATCTTTAAAAAGTGCCATTACAATGTGAAATACACTTTTCTAATACTTATAGATTAATTTCTTTTAAAACTTATTTTATTATACTAAATATTAATATCCAAATACACACTTTTCATGATAATTAAGAAAAATTATTGCTTTTTTTTTAAATTTATGATACAATGACTAGTTTAAAAACAATTATATTCAAATAGTCTATTTTCTTATAAATTTATTTTCCTATTATCCCAATAATTTCATAACTTCTTAACATTTATCCTAATTATATTGCTTTAGTAAAGGAACAGTATGAAAAGAAAATGGCGACACGTAAAAATATGACGTCATAGGTCACAAGGAATAAACTGTGAGAATGACAAACCCCCACTGATACTAAACATTCTATTTTCTATTAACATTGGGTATTTTTGCTTTTGAAAAATCAATTTTACAAAATATAAATAACGCATATTATTATATGAACGATTTTTTTATTTAGTAAAGAAAAAATATTTGAAGAATGGTAACACTTGATAAAAAGTCAACTGAGTTTGATAAAAGTATGGACTGTTTTGTAATACAATGAACTGTTGAATATTACAAAACTACAGTCAGCTTCATCAGTAGTCTACCTAGTACCTTCAAGAACTACTAGCAGGGCGAAATTACTACATTAAAGGGGGTGTAATTGAGGAGTGTTCGCTTTTGGAGACCACTTCTGAGCCCTAGGATTTACGCAGCATTTACAAAAGTTCAAACATTTACATACTTCTTTGTTATCAAATTATATGCATGTATAATTGAATACATATTATTGAAGGCAGATATAATTGTAAAACAAGTGTACAAGTTTTTTAATATTTTGTATGTACACATTTATGCAGCTGACTGTACATGTCAGTCATATCATTAAAACATAATTTTATGTACAGTTCCTTCAGAACAGGTCAGCACAAAACATTGAAAATTCATTTGTTGTTTCTCAAAATTGCACTGTGTTAAGATTTATCATGAGAATTCATTTAGTTACAGCAAATTATTGATTCAATAGAAACTTGATATGTTTAAAATGAAATAATTAATGTGCTAATGAAATTATAACAAAAATCATAGTCTAGGTGTACAATTTTTTTAATTACATTAATTTATACATAACATGATACTCCTATATAATGACCATAGATAAATAGTTGGGAGACGAGTTGACAGCATAACATCACATATATAAATAAAACTGTAAAAAGCGCAATAATAATATGTCCATCTATTTGACATACTCTCAATGATCTCAACTTTAAACAATTGTTTTCAAACTAGAAAACATGCAGTTCACATTTTAGGAACGGCAAATCTGCAATTACGCAAATGTTATTGACTTGGATCAGCTTCAACAGGTACAGGCTGGCTTACTGGCTTTTCCAATTGTGGTTTTTCTGCAATTTGTGGTTTATCAGCAATCTGTGGTTTTTCTGCTACCTGAAGTTTTTCTGCAACCTGTGTTTTTTCTGCAACCTGCGGTTTTTCTGCAAGCTGTGGTTTTTCTGCAATCTGTGGTCTTTCAGCAACCTGTGGTTTAGCTGCCAAAGGCTTTTCAGATATTTCTTGTTTATCAGTTACTTGTTCAGGGGGCGTTTCAGAGGGTTCGTTATCAGGCATTGGCTTAGTTACTTCATTGACTTGGATATGTGTGTTTGATAACTGCTGTGTTATTACATCTGGCCTTTCTTGTTCCATTTCAGTGGGGCCATTCTGTTTAACATCTGGCATTGGGGAGACAGACCGTTGCATAGCATTTTCCGGAATTGAAGGTAAAAGGCCCCTTGTAGTATTTTCTTCACTTGATACATTGTGTTGTCTTTGTGTAGGCATGCTTGGAGGATGAGACAATGTCTGTGGATGATGAGGATTGTGCAATGGTAATCTAGATTTATCACTCTTCCTCCAAAGTGTAACTTCTTGCTGTTTAAAGTATCGACGGTCTTCTGTGTCCATCAGAACAAGGTTCAGATAGTACCGTACTGAGAATTTATTGTTTATATCTCTCATTGTAGGTGTTAAATCATACCCTGCTAGAAACACTCTTATTGGAATACTCTCTCCCCTTACTGGAGCACCATCCATTATTTCGTATTTTGCTACCGTCTCGTTTTCTGTAAAAGTATTTGGCCCTGTTCCTGTTGTTTCTCTTTTTATTATAGATATTTCCATGTGTTTGATTTTAATGCGCACCAATAGAAAGTAAATTTTCCCTACAATGACATCCTTCAAGTGATATTTAGATTTGTTGTACTCAAACTCTATATGGAGACAATCCTCAATGCCTACCTCCATTTTGATAGAGTTCAACACATCAGGGTAGCTGCACAGAGTGTGAACTGCTATATCAACTTCCTTTACGACGTCTGTGAGTCGCCGAACAATAGTAGCTCGAAGAAAATACCTTAATCTGACATTAGCACCCGTATACACTTCATAAGGTTTTTCGACATTGGCAAACTCAAATGGATACGATGTGTGCTGAAGCAAATCTCCCGGCCTCGCTAACTCTTTTACCAATGATATAAACTCGTGATGGTTCCCTCTGTCATAGAACAACTCAATTTGACCTATGAGCTCTACTTTAATTCCTTGATGCTCTAATTTCGAACCGGGCTTCCGTAAAGTGACATTAACCCGCCCGGATACGGTTTCGCCGTCGTAATAAAGCAATAACTTCTCCTTTTTACCATCATCCGTTTTCACTTCGGCAACTTTACGCTTGTCAGCATCATCGAACACGATTTCGATATCAGCAGTTTGACCGAACCCGAAAAAACTCATTTTTGCATTCAACTATTACGCAAGACACTTCAAACTTTTTATGTAGTTTTCGACACAAACATTAATGATATAATTGAGCAAAACATTGAAAATAGGCGATGAAACGCCCGCAAATCCGTGGAGGCGACTGAAAGGTTGAAGCAAAGATGGCGACTAATCCATGTCGGTTGTCGGCAGGACAATTAGTAAATAAAATAATGAAGAATTTGCTTACCGGATAGGCATCTCTGGATCTCACACGCAAATTTCTTACAAGGGTCGGCCGGCATATATTTAAATTACATCTATTTTTACAAGAAAACGAAATCTCAAATTTCATTCATGTATACATGTGACATTTTTGATTGTGGCAAGAAAATTAATAGATTAACATTTTAAAACAGGATTTTAATAAAACAAATTAAATACCGAATTAAAACATCTTTTCCAGTTTCGTATTTTTATATTTATTTTAACATGTGTTTTAAAAATTACAACGTGTTTTCATTTAACAAACAAGATCAAACTGCTTTATAATCGTGTGCCTTTGTCATTCTCTGGTTTTCCTCATACTCTTTGGTATTAAATGGTGGTTCGCAAAATATTCTTTACCTAACGAAAGTGAAAAAATATTTTGGTGGGTTTATGAATCTACTAAATACGCAAAATTCAATTAATATGGAAATTACTCGCACTACCCTTGGAATCGCAGTCGGTATAGCCGGGACACTATTTCTAGGCTATTGTGTGTACTTCGATCAACAGAGACGTAAGGATCCTCTGTTCAAAAAGAAGTTGAGGGAACGTAAGTATTTTTATTAAACTATATTAAAGTCTTATTTATTAATATTTAACATTTGTATCAATTTTCTTCGCAAAGAATATAATAAAAGAACTTTGAATGTTGTATAACAACCTATAAAGTTGTATCACAATGCCGCAAAACTGTCCATGATTTTGTAACCTCATTGAAAATGCATCGTTTGCAAAAATCAAAATTTACATGACTGTAACAGCATGACACGTTGTATATCCCTTTCCTCAGATAGGCCCTTTTGCTATATTTGTAAAGAATATGTAAAATTGACTGTATTATAGAGGTTAAGCCTTCTATTTATACTTTTTATAGTTCCTTATAACTTTATTTAAAATAAGCATTTATAGCAATATAAAAACATGAAGCCTTGACCATACATGGTCATAACATCAAGCAATTATTCTGATGAAATAATATGTTAAATCAGATTTATAAGTACCTTGTAAATAATTCTAAAACGAATATTATAGGACGTCAAAAGGCACAGAAGAATGCATCACGGTCCAACACACTAGGTGGCCCACTGCCCGATATGAATGATCATGAAGCGATGCAGAGATTCTTCTTGCAGCAGGTATATTAATCTACTATACCTATAATTTCTAATAAATAAAATTCAAATTCTTAACCTAAAACTGGATGTGGTGTTAAAAAAAAATATAAATTGCATTTAAATAGTGAAAGGTATACAATGATTAGTTTTAGGAGAATCCTAACACTATATTTTTTCAATGTATTAGCTCTTGATTGTTTTCTTTCTATCATCATCATCACCTCATAATGTCCCAACAGAGAGGGCTTGGAGCCTACTCTAAGTTGTGACTAGGCTATAATCAACCATGCTGTGCTGCGGGTTGACTTCACACACATTTTAATTTCTTTTGTAGCATTGCAATGTTTTCCTTCACCCTTCATCTTACTGTCGGAAATCACTAGCATCAATATAAATAGTTGATTGATTTATTTAGATTCAGCTCGGTGAAGAGTTACTGGCTGCAGGTGATCTAGAAGCGGGTGTTGAGCATCTTGGACAAGCTGTTACAGTTTGCGGACAGACACAGCAATTGTTGAGTGTAAGTATAAGTATTAAAATATGTACTAAAAAGCTGTTACCTGCGACTGTGTACAGAAATTCGCCTTGTTCCTTGCGATGAGATAAATTTTGCCTCATGAATAACCAATTATAATAATAACAAGTATACTTTTGTATAGACACATTTGAAATTCCTATTGTTTCGCATCTAATCAAATGAATATAGCTTTTAAGATGGGACACTGACAGACTTCTTGATTGTACTCACTTTTAAGTGTTTGAAGCTAGCAAGTTCTTTATAATATAGGACTGAAAAATTATATAGTTTTCCACATACTATTTTGCAATTTTTAACTATTACAGTTCTAAATGTGTTTGCTTTTGATGTCTTGATGTCCAGGGGTGTAATTTCCACTGGTACAACAGTTCAGTGGAAATTAGGTAAATAAATAAACATTTTACAGGTACTTCAACAAACCATGCCAGCACCGATCTTCCACATGCTTCTGAAGAAGCTTCCAGAAGTTTCTGAACGTCTTCGTGCTTCAATGAAAGCCAGCAGTTCGTTGCATGAGGATGATGTGGAGTAAACAGCCGTGTCAGAAGTTAGCTGATACTTGAAATCAATTTTGACTTCTTTACTTGGCCTATAAATTAAATTTGGTTTCATTTAATTGGAAATTGAAGTTTTCACTTTAATTATATTATTCAATTAACCCTAAATTAAAATTAAAACTTACCACACTATCGTTTTTATATGGTTTTATACTGATTTTGTTAATATTTTTATTTAACCTGTACTGAACTGTATTGCCAGCAATAAATTTAAAGTTGTAACAGATAATATATTTTTTAAAAGCCATTTTTGTATATTCTGATTGAATGCAAACTAAATATAGGCATGCAGAAGTAAATTTGTTCTCTTTTGTGTAGTTTTTTTAGGTTAGTTACGAAATTGGCTGTCAGCGTTAGGCTATAACCAAATAAAAATCTGATTTGGATTATTACAAAAATGCTTTTATTTTGTTGTTTTAAAAGTAAATTTATATTTTACTTTTGACGAGATTAAAAGAAATGTTTCTTTTTTTTTAATTATAACAGTTTTTTTTTGTTTGTCGCCAAATAGTTTTCTAACCATAGACAATGAGTGTAAGTCTCGAATGTTCGGAGAAATGTTCAAGGAATGTATTAGTAGTTTTGTTAATGTTATTTAGGTGTTTGTTCCGGTATGATGGAATGCTTGTTTCGAATAATTTTTATTGTGAAATAAAAGTATTGAATTACTAGTGGTGTTTAATTTAATAAAATCCTGTTAAAGTAGAAATTTTTACACATCTTTACTATTATAAAGAGGAAAAATTTGTATTTTTGTATTTTATTCACGTAAAAAATACTGGGCAAATTATAAAAAATTTTGCATTGGAAAGGTAATTTATCATAGGCTATATTTTTTAATTTCACACCGACGAATCCGCAAGTAACAGCTTTATTTAATATTTTTAGATCCTCAGGCTACAGAACTATCTACCCGATATAAACAACACAGGAGAAAATTCATTATTAAAACTGGAAGGTAAAAAAAAAATAAAACCCATGTCACTCACCTTTTATTTTCAACAATACAACTATACATAAGTACTTTGATACAAAACGTCCCAACATAAGTAAAACATTCCCATATTCAGATAAAGGGTGGGCAGCATAATTCCATTTTAGTACAGAGGTCATTTATGATTGCATGTACGAATTAACACAGCACAATATATAATCGAATTTAATGCGAAATTTTAAACTTTCCATTGACAATGTCATATTGTCTATGGAATTTGGAAAATCATTATTTAACCCTTAAATGCATCTTGTTGCCAAATGTATACATACCACGTTTTACCTTATTTTATTGAAGTTGTGTGGTATGTGTTTCCGAACGCACTTTGACGACCATAGATAATAAATATATTGAGTGTTTTTTCATAATAAATGCCTATTTTTTGTTATATTATGTTATATGTACTTAAATACTTTCCAGGGCCCAATAAAAACTATGTATTGGGTTAAATTGATGATAAACGCATATCTGTTAGCAAAAATATATAGACAGGCGTAATTCTCGTTTCCATTTAATGCGGGGTGCGGGGTAGAGTCTTGAGCCAACAAGATATTTGAAAAGAATTATACCAACCTATATTAAGACTGAATATGTTGGGCATTTTACTATAATAAGTACTTGAATAAAAATACAAAGCCCCCTTATAGATATTTTATAAGGTTTACTGCTACTGTAAGAACGCTTAGTGTAGTTTTATACACTAAGGGACTTAAGTAACTTAAACCAACAAAACGTAAATAACGACACTAAATTGCATAATTTATCTTTATAAATGGAGTTGTAATCCATGAAAGTTCTTCAAATATTGGCTCCTACGTAAATTGAAATGATTAAAAACATATCAATCATGGATAAACGATAGACAAACAAAATCCACGTTTCTTTCTTAAGTTACTTTCAAAGCACAGAAATTACTATTTATTAAATTATGTAAAAAAATATAAGACAACATAATTTGAAAATTTTTGACTTACAATATTTTACGTAGAAGCCATCAATAAAATGTTATAAATTTTATCAGTCTCCATAATTTTAGTAGGAATAATATATTAAAACATGTCTTACATATGTACAGGTTTTAGAAAATTAATTCTTTGAATTTTTTATATTCGTGCACATTTTTTTCAACATATTTGCTGTCTCAGACGAATTTGCAATTTGTTAAGACAAACATACAATACAACTGCACCAGAATGTGACATATAGTATTTACTAAATAAAAACATAATATTTACTAATAAATATAAAATACTAAATAATGGCAACACTATTGATACAAAAAAAGTTAAATGTCACAAAGGAATCAAGATAGATTTACAAGAATAATATAAACAATTCCCTGTAACTAACACAGATAAAAAAATCAACAATCAAGATTTTTGAGCCGCACTTCTTATATAATCTTGAGTAACTTTCATTACTTCTAAAGCACCTTTAGATATTAAATTATTAGCTAATTCTTTACCTAAATTCTCACATTTTTCAATAACTTCAATAGGAATGTTGCTATTCTCAGATAGACCACAAAATATTGGACACTTTAAACTGGCAATCTCCTCCATAGATCTTGTATCTTCACAATTCACATTATTTTCTCTTTCAGATATTCTTCTATTTAATTCTAAAACAGCATCAAGTCCTTTCGGAGCACCATTTTCTTCTTTTTTTAATTTCTTACAATCAGTTTCTTCTGTTGGACTTAATTTATGTTTTTGTGTCTTTTTTATTTGTGGCAACACTAATTCTATAGTTTCATAAATCTTTGTTGCACCATCCATACTCCATACAGCGCCATCTATCGTAAACTTGTATTGGGAGTCTGAGTTTTTTAATTTAGTTGAAACACCTACTGGGGCACTACAACCACCGCCTAGGAAGATAAGGAAAATATCCATTTTACTAACTTTGTTTCTTACTAATATTATAAATGCAAAGGTTTAGATGGATGTATGTTTGTTAGAGTTCGTTGCCTATGCCGAACGGATGTCGATAAAATTTGGTATATACTCGTATGTAGAGGATAGTCTGGAAGAACACATGGCTACTTACTTTTGTTTTGTTTAATTCCATGCGGACAGAGTCGCGGGCAAAAGCTAGTAATATTATAAATGTGGCAGTATGGTTGGAAGTTTCTTAGATTTTGTGTTTAGATTATGGATTTCGATGACATTTGGCCTAAATGTAGAACATAGCCTAGAAGAACAGGCTTTTAACCCGGAATAGGTTACGGTTCCCGTGGATACATTAAATTTGTTTTTTTTTTCATATTTACTCTATAATTCTGCAGTATTCAACATATCTTATTGAAATTTGGCAAATTTGGCGTATATCTACGAGTAAAACAAAGTCTATAGTAAAAAATGGGATACAATTCATTCCTGAAAAATGTCAGGTTCCCGAGGGATAAATAGTTTTTTAAAAACTTAATAAGTTGTCAATGTGTTTTTCCAATTTCATAGAGATTTGTTTAGCCGTTCTGGAGTTACCTTCCATCCATACATCCATCTAAATATTCGCAGTTATAATATTAGTAAGACTAGCCATACACGCTGTTTTAATTTGTTTAATAACATAAATTCTTTTATTATGTAAATATAAATATAAATAATAAAAAATAGTATATTAAACCAAAATCTAAAAGTATTAGTAGAATTTTGTTAATTTACTTATCCTATAAACAATTGTAAACTTCGTTAGTTTATCTATCTAGTCAAATAACACTTACCCAATGTTTTAAGAAAACTCCTCTCCGCTAACACTCTGCAATAAGTTTCTGGATGGTTGAACGGCGCGAGCATATTTAATATATCTTCATTATTCGCTCTACACTCTACTGCCAACGCCCCTTGCCCTACCGCGTACATTATTTCCGAACACGGTAATATCTAGAATAAACATCCTATATTAATATAACTAGCTGTTACCGTGCGGCTTTATCCGCGTGAAATTATAAAAACTTTATTTCATTGTTTACATTTGTCAAATTATCAATTGCAAATGTCAAAATGACATGACATGACCAACCATGACAATCTGGCTTCCTTGATGTTGGCAGCAACTTATGGTCTCTTTCCCACATTAGGGTTTTTATCCAAAATATTTATCCCCTAAGTTTAGTGGCGTGAAAATATATAGTGACGTAAGTGTAGGGCTTTTTTATTAAAAAAAGAATTATTCAAAAATACGCTGTAAAATATCTTAGGCAACAAAGAAGTGTGTGTTTACGCTTTATTATATTAGTATTATAAATATATAATTTGATAAATGTAGGTAAACAATAAAATAAAGTTTTTATAATTTCACGCGTATGAAACCGCACGGGAACAGCTAGTAATTAAATAAAATCAAGCTCAACAAAGACAGACAGAGCATTTGGATATCTGCAGTAATCACTTCGCTATTTTGATGAATTCCAGATACCACCAATTTATCGTATGTTAAAAAAAGTATTTTACTCACTTTAGAAACTCTATTTCCCCATCCCATCCTCTGCAGTCCAGCGTTAGCCAGAAGTAACGCAGAATATTCTTTAGTAGATGCATCTAATTTCTTCAACCTAGTGTTCAAGTTACCTCGAACATCGATCACAGACAATTGCGGATATAGTCCTCTTAACTGTGCTGTACGACGAAGTGACGAAGTACCTATAAAGGAAATATTTGAGGTTCATCATCAACTTGCCCTTATCCCTTACGGAGGGTCGGCACAGTATGTGCTACTCTTCCATACATTTCTATCAGCCGTCATATCTGTATCCACTCCCTTCTTAAGCTTCTTACAAAAAATTCACTACTTCATCTATATTCTATACTAATATAATAAAGCCTAAACACACGGTACTGTATGCTTAGAACATCCGCTCCCTTCGGTGGCTCGGATACGACTGACTTGCCGGCATGACGCCATGACACGAGTAAACAGTGTGGCCATACACTACACACACACTACTTAGTTACGTAGGATGTCAGCAATCATAGCATATTTTGAATAATTTTTTTTTTAATAAATAGTCCTACATTTACGACACGCTTAAAGCTATATATTTTCACGATATTAAACTTAGGGGTTAAATAAATTGGAAAAAACCGTCATGCGGGATAGGGACGAAAATTACAATGCTGGCAATAGTAATCAAATCAATATATTATGATCTCAGTGTTGCCAACATTGTGAAGGAAATATTTCGATGTAGAATTGAAATAAAAGGAAGTACTCTACAGTAAGTACGGAGTTCAGAAATCGAAATAATAATTACCAATAACAGATCCTGATGGTAAAGTACTCAAAGTGTGGGTATTTAATTCCTCTCGTAGTACCAACGCATCTCTTGGATCTTCTCTGAAATAAACAAATATGTACATTTGAAAAAAACTAACTGTACTATCCTAGTAATTAAGATTTCAACAAAAAAAATGCAAATATAATTTCCTCGATTATTCATATCTAGACATCTAGACTAATATTAAAAAGATGAAAGATTTGTATTTTTGTATGTATTGAAATAACTCAAAAACTACTGAGCCGATTTAAAAAATTATTTCACCATTAAAAAGTTACGTTATCAGTGAATAATGTAGGCGACATTTTTTTGTTTTTCAATTTCACGCGGACGAAGTCGCGAGCAACACCTAGTTAGTAATATCATAATTGAAAAAGTGTATATGGATGGATGTTTGTTAGTTTGCCTACCCTAAATCGACGGAGGAGTGGACGCGTAGTAGGACATTTCCATTTGCTTTTTTCCCTCCTCCGTAAAATCCACTTCCCATTTCCACCCTTTCCTTATAAGAAAAAGGTGGGAAGAGAAAGGAAATAAAAGCCTCGCGCACACTTATTAGACAAAACGTGAAATTGCTCTTATTTGACGCGTTTTTTGTGTGGTCGTGGTATTGCAAAGGGCGAGCCCTACAGTGCGAAGATGTTAAAGTGGGCTCTACCATTGTCTATGTTTATAGGTATTTACATTCTATTTTAAAGGTATTGCGTCAAAATATACTATCGATTAATGTACATTGATATTTGAATTATGTGCACAATATTAAAGTTAACCGTAAACAAATAAAACGTAATTATTTCCTGTTCTAACACTAATGATCCTAATAAAAAGTCGATTTCACCAACATTCTACAAAGAAGGTCGGTACTAAATTACTTGGTAACCAATGCAATGCTCAACATAATTAACTAAGTTGTAATAAATGTTTTACTGTTTAAAGTTAAGTTGTCATTAAGATAACCTAAAAAGTTTTAAATTCACTTTTTTAGTTACATAAGCAATTAAAATATGACATTGTAATTTTTTAAATCGGTATTATCGTCAATTGTAATATGTTATTTTTCTTACGATTTTTTAGGTTAGGATTTTTAAGTTTACATTGTCGTTAACATTTATCAGACGACCTATAGTTTGGCCTTTTCTTATAAATAAAACTGGAATTTGATTTAAAATGAGTCCAACAACTTGATAAGTTATCGCGACGTGCA
>LD688970.1:1993244-2008400 GCA_003118335.3 Papilio memnon | reverse complement strand
ACAAGAATTTCCAAGGTGTTTTACTCTATCCCCCACGCTCGTAACAATATTACTATTTATGTTCTGGCATTCAATTTACTTTAATAACCAGTTGCTGTAGAAGAGGCATCTATCCCCTAGAGACTACAAAAATGTATAATAGACATAAAACTACTACTTAGACCATATTGACGATAGCACCCCCCCTTTTAACTAACTTAGGTTTTTGGCAACGCCTGCGTATATCTTGATAAAGTATCTTCGATTCCTCAAGGGGAATAATAATGACAGGCGTTTGTGTATTGGCAGTGTAAATGCACGGTTGTCTATATGAAGTATTATTGCAGAGTTTTCGGCGCGAAGGCGATGCGACACGCCTTCCTCTTCGACAAGATGCTGCTCGTCACCAAGAACAGGGAGGACGGCATATTAGCTTACAAGTCGCACATCATGGTCAGTATACACTATCACATTATGTTTAAAAAAATTAGTAAATATCTAGATAAAGTGATGTAATTTTTTTTTTCAAATAACTGATATAAAACATCTGCAATTTTTAAATATAATAGCATTTCCTATTTTATTTAAAAACGCCTGCCATTTATATATAGCAATTATTATGCTATTTAAAAATGGCAGGCGTTATCGCGAATTATCTTATAAAGTCGTACGTACAATTGCAGTGCAACAATATGATGCTGGTGGAGTCAATCGCGGGCGCGCCGCTCTCCTTCCACGTGATCCCGTGGGACGCGCCGCGCGCTCAGCTCACGCTGCAGGCGCGCTCGCCGCGGCACAAGCGGGAGTGGACCTTATTGCTAAAGCGGGTAGGTTCAATATTGTTTACAATACACCTCGATAAGTGGTCACTCTAAGTGTACATTTACTATTTAAAATCTCACACGTTACGCTAAGCGGAAATTAATATAACTTGTTGATTTAACAATTTATTAATTTGGTTTTTTAGGTGATATTGGAGAATTACAACGCCGTTATACCGTCGCACGCCAGACAGCTGGTGATGGAACTGGGACAGAATAAAACTGATGGTAAATATATTAAAATAATAATTTACAACTATACAAAAACTAAGCTTGAGAGGTTTTTGTGACTGGACACTAATTAACTACTTAATTCTTAATAGGACTTAACCAATTTTCTTTGTTTCCAGATGACATGTTAGCAGAGAAATCACACAATCTCATAACTCAAGCATCAATGAGGAAACAGCTCTCAGCACCAGAGTATCTAGAGAAGAGAAAACTAGAAAGAGAAAGAAGGAAATCCTTCGAAAACGGTATACGAGGTAGACTCAAAAAAGGTAATAGAAAATACACATTACCTAACTCAAGAACTGAAACTATCGAATGTGATTGTCTTCAATATTCCACAGAGAAAGGGATAGACTATACGTGTGATAACTGCTACATAGATATTTGCTCCGATTGTGAGACGGAAATATCTAACAAGGATAAAGTTAGAGAGAGACAATGCGATTGTACTAATGATACCAACAAAACTGGAGACAAATGCCCTGAATGTGATAGATCTCTACATTACATAGATTCAGGCAGCGCTGAACATTTAGAAAGGAAACAAGCCAGTTGCAAATGTCCCGATTTCAAATCATCACAAGAAAGTTTTAGCAAAGAATATCCAGGATGTTTAAACAAAACTAGAGGCTACCATTCATCTGACAACATCATAGGATACACTGACTCAAGAACGAGTAAAGACGATCTAAGTGATACGAATAATTCATTATCCAGTATAAGAAATATACCCAAAACTTGCCTCAAATGTACTAAAATCAAAGAAAACATTCCCGTAACTGACTCCTTACAAACTTTACATACTAGAAGGTCCAGATGTGTTGATATCGATAGACCTAAAACTGACAATCTCAGGTCGAAATCTAAAGATGATCCACAAAGATCAAAGTTATCTAAAATAGGCACCTGGAGAAGAAAATCAGAACCAGGCCTACAGCAAAATAATATTGGTTTCTTAATAAAGAAGTCTCAAGATAGTGAAATCGATAAAAATGATAGCAGAGGGAATGAAAAAATTGAATTCGAATGCAGAAGTTGTGGCTCTAATAAAATATCCAGAAAAACTAAAAATAGTGACGGTTCTGTCGTGTCCGATCTTGAAGGAGAATCGAAAAAGAAAGGAGTAACTGGCATTAAATCGAATTTGGAAATAAAAATGTACAACACTAAAAACATACCAAAGAAGATATCGAAAATAAAGAAAAACAGAGCGAAAGGTTTTCGAGTTACTTCTGATACTTCAAGATTCTACACAGACTTCTCAACTGATGTTTCTACAGAAAACATTCTACATATATCAGAATCTAACGATAGTCTAAATGTAGATAAACAGTCCGAGAGTAAAGACAAATTACAAGTACCAGATACTATCAGTAAAGACGAAGATATAGACGAAGAAACATACAAAAGACTAATAGAAAAAACAGATTCTTTCAAAAAGAATGAATTGGAGAAAGTTAAATATTTACATAACCAAAAAGTTATCAACGAAAGCTCAGAACTTGAAGATAAAGCATGCATGGAACAAGAAGAAACGGCAGTCAGTTGCGAAGAGACAGAACAGCCTTTGGAACAAATTATATCACAACTTTTATTAGAAAATCGTGAATTCCAAAAACTTTTAAAGAAACAACAGCAAAGAAATAGTGCACAAAGACGACATCAAAGATTATTAAAATCTCATTCAAACCCTGATCAAGTTATACTATCTAGAAACTTCGATTCTCCGAGATCGATACCTAAACATACTCGACAAACATCAGAGAATTTAGAAATACACAGTGATAAGGAAGATATAACCCAATCAAATGAAGTACAAACAGTATCAGATGATGATCATATTTATGAAACTCTAAGAGTTGAAAGTAGAGCAGATGAACGTTTGCATTCATTAAATAGTAAAAGTAAAGTAATACAGCACAGTACACACGTGCCTCGACCAAAGAGATTACCTTCCCCACCTAATATGAATCCAGCAGAAATACGAAATATATCTGAATCAGATTACGTATATTTATCATTCAACAAACAGAATCAAATCGAAGATGACGGTATATATGATGTTCCAGTAAAATCACCTCAGAAAGTAAAATCTACAAATGAAACAGAATATTACGTTACGATGGACAAAAAAGGTCCACCGATAACTGAAGATATCTACGATAATCTTATAGAAGTCTGTAGAAGGAATAAAGAAGTACCTAGCAATTTACCTTGTGAATATCTACCAATGGGCCCAGAACAGCAAAGTCCTAACACTCCAGAAATCTGGCTGAGTCGACAGAAGGAACATTTTAACGTTTCCAGAGATAGAAAGTCAGGTTCACTTCCACGTAGCTTCCAAGTTCCTACAAGTGGCCAGGATGAAAATAATCTAAGCTCATTTAAATGCAAACCGAACGGAAGCAGTAAGACTTATCTAAACAGAGATGGTAAAGTCATGAGTACGGACAGACCTTTTACAATTGCGTCAGACCAAAGCGAACTAAGTTACGACGATGTAGAAAATTACATGAGTGAAAACGATATCTTTAAATTTTGCAAAGTATCCAAATCTAGCAATCCTGATTACAGTCAAAATATCAGTCAGTCTACATTAGAGCTTGAAGAAGAAATAGATAGATGTTATAAAAATAATTTCGAGAAACTAGACATGGATGCGAACAAAAATGACACTTCTGCTAACTTGCAAACGAATTTAAACACATCTACAACATCTTCCTGCGAAGTTCTACCATTAGAAAGAGACTGCGATAAGACAGAGAACGAAGTAATTCACCCGGAACATAAAATATACAAGCCTACGGCAAATGTTCTATCACTTAAAAATGTCCTAAGTCGCTTCAAGGGCAGAAACCTTAACAAAAGTAATGAAGAATCCGAGATAAATGCAAACGATTTAAATAATTCTGAAAATATCAATAAGAGTCCTACAAATGAGAAGAGATCCGCACTTAATCCTAGAAGTTATTCCAGAAATTTACTACAAAGATTTCGAAGTATTATAGGGGATGAGCCAGATGACATACAAGCTAAATATGATTTAAAAACAAAACTATCAGAAGATCTACAAAATACAATGAAAACCGATATTAAAGTAGTGATTACAGCGGACGCTAGTCCTACAACTGTAGAGAGCATTACAAACGATATCTTCAGTAAAAGTATGCATGAAGGCACCACGATGACTGAAAGTCAGAGAGAAAAGAATCAATTGGAAACCCTATCTCATAGCTGCGACGATCTCGTACAGAAAACAGACAAAAGACCCAATTACAGCAAAAGTATTAGTATGGTAACGAGCACTTCCAGTTCCGTCAGTTCCTCTCCTTTGAAATCAAATAATAACTCTCACCAAAATTTAAACAAATTACCGATTTACATGCAAGGTAGCAAATATTTAGGAGCTCGTATCGCTCAGTCTGATTACGTGGATCCAACAACACTGGGCAGCGCAAGAAATACTCTTAAAACTGTCAATATACTAATAAATAAAAACGCGGTCAGACCTGACAGTCTCTTCTCGAATTCATCTTTCGTCACTTCATCCAGTGAAAGTACGTACCAGGAGCCGCAGATTAAACAAAATCAAAGCAAAACGACAGACTCTAAACAAAACTCAGAATCATCGACACAAATAAATTCTGATGAGAGTTTTTATGAGAAATCATTTGAAAAGATCGAACACTTCACTGATGAGGATGTTTTTAGAGATTCAGCTGTTTACTCCGATCAAGAAGATATTGATGAAACTAAAGAATGCAGCGACGAAAAAACAGTGAATAAAACTATCAAACGAATCGAAAGTCTAAAACGCGAAGCGTTATCTAAGAAAATAATCATAACTAAAACCACAAGTGAAAAAACATGCACAAACTCTAAAGTCACAATAACAACTAATAAAATCAAAGAAACAATACAAGACACGAAGAAAAATGAAATTATAAAGTCAAGTAAACCTAAAATAGCACCTCCAGTTCCTGTTAAACCTAAAATCGGGAACATATCACAAACAGCTGCAGTAAAACACAAAGAAATAGACAACCCAGAGCAATCATCTGAATTAACTAACAAAGTAACTGTCAAACGAAATACAAATACTAAAACATGTCTATCAAGATCTGAATCAAGTCCTACAACAGAAAACACAAGAACAATTAAAGAGAAACCTAATATAGAAGAAACGAAAGATGGTGTCAATTCTAAAGAAGATTTAAAAAATATAAGCAATAAACTAAATCAACAGGGTAATATACAATTAAAACGATTAAGTTTCGAACGAGCAAGTCTAGATTCTGCGACGCGAAAGATAAAATTGCAAACAGAGAATCGATCATCAGAAACGCTTAAGATCGCTTCAAAAACAGTTTTAGAAAGAAGAATGGAGTTGGAAATGATGTCGAAATCGCAGACAAAGTCGAATCCGGGATTAAAAAAGACTTATAATAAACCAAAATCGATTACAACAAAAGTAGCGTCATTTGAAAGAAGCGTTAGCGACAATTATAAAGAATTGAAAATAACACCAAGTAGCAGTACAGAGAAAGCCAACGTTGCGGTTAATAAAAGTAGTGTTGAACAAACTGATATATCTGACGATCTAAAAGGCAGTTGGGTTAAACAAGTCGTTAACAAATTCCAATAATTTAAAGTGATAATTGAATGCATTTAAAATTATTCCGTATTATTTTACCAGACATTTTCATTAACAATATGGACGCAATAGTAATTCTGTAATAGTTTAGTTTTTAAAAACCAAACTTATTTTGGGCATAAAGAAAACTAAATAATAACTTACTAAGCGCCCCATCATTCATACAATATCCTTGTATGTAATTTTCTATGATAATCATACTAATATTATAAATGCGAAAGTTTAGATGGATGGATATTTGTTAGAGTTCGTAGCCTAAACGGCTGAACGGATTTCGATGAAATTTGATATAAATGTAGAGGATAGTCTGGAAGAACATATAGGCTACTCACTTTTGTTTGTTTATTCCACGCGGACTGAGTCGCCGGCGAAAGCTAGTATTAACATATTTTCTACTAACATCGGCAGCAACGCCTTTCCCATCGAGTCAGATTTTGTTGCACTATGTAACGTTCGTATAGTTCTTATCAAATATCTTGCCGGCTCAAGGTCATTGGCCCACTGCGCATGGTACACCTAAAATTGTTTTTGCACAGCAGCTTCTTCGAACTTAAGAGCTGCCAACATATCTGAAAACTACTGTACAGATTATCTTCATTGTAAATAGGGTTCTATATCAAATCTGATGAGTTGATATTCTGTGCCATAGACAAGATAGATTAATCTATGACACTAAAACATCGCAGGCGCACAATGTATATAATAGTTAATATGCTTATTTTGCTATGTATTTATTCGAAAAAAAAAGTGCCATCGTACTAAAGCAATATATTTACAAACAAATAAAATATTTTCGTGCAATTAAATATTCGAATCTACTTAATATATTTATTTCTCTTCTAGTATTAAGTTTGTTACTAACACCAAAAAGTAGTGTTTTGTTTTTAGTAATTTTACTAATTTTATGGATTACGTTGCTCTTATTCTTGTTATATCAACCACAGATAAACCAAAATGTTCCAAATATCTGTTCCTTTATAACATTATGTATTTGATATGAAATTTTATTTAGAACAAGTAAATGAACAATAATTAAAATCATTTGATCTCTTTATAACACTATTACTATTTCATTTTTTTAAAAATGGCGTCATTAACACGTTTACAGCGGCAGAGATTTTTCTATTCTTTTAATTCCTGTAAAATAACAACATCGATAGTTTTAATAAAGTTTTATAATATATAAAACATTCACAATTCAATGTTTCTCATTTAAACAGTCCAAACATGAGATTCTCTTGCACGGAACTTCCGTAATAATTTTTTCAACTTTTCGGCCCGCTTAGCGACTTGTTACGAAGTCCGGGGCTACTTACAGCATTCAACACAGTTCATTTCTTTAAAGAATTGGTTTAAACCAAGACTGGCCGCTCAGAACTCGCGCTGGGTACAACATAGATTAGTCCTGGTCCCGGACTGTGATAAAAACTTAATTTCTGCATGCATTACCAGATCTAAAAAATCTAGTAATAACTCAGTGGATCCAGTGACTCCGGTTTACACTTCTCAGATATACATCCATATCTCTTTCATCTATACATTTCTTATTTACACTGTAATCGAGTTACGTACCAGGTGTTTCAGAGCTGGTTTAGCATTCAACGTGTTAACGGTCGTTTTCTTTTTGAATTTTTATTAAAATATGACTATAAAATTGTATTTCTTATCGACATTCCTCCATATATAATCTATATTATTGGACTTATAAAATTAACGCATTTTTCATTCTATATTAATTATATTTTCAATATAAAATAATTTAATTTTTTACAAGACATGTATACTTAATTTTTGGAGACTGTTAGAATCATAGGTTTTCATACATACGGTAAGTTCTAATTGCACGTATTGACACACACCTTTTCTTTGACAAAACCGAGTGTCAATAGTGTATTTGATACCCATAGATATATTTTCTAGTGAAATTAACTAACAATTTACTTTGTAACAAAAGCACTGTAAAAACTGCCTTAATAGATTTGAACGGTCAAGTTCCAATCTAACAGTAAGGGCGCACCTTTGAAAACTATCGCACAACTGTTGTGCGATTGTCGATTGTTTCGAAGTCAATTCAACTGTTTAGTTGTACAACTAAACATCGAGTAGTGTGCACTATATAAGGTCATAGGAATCAAAGAGAGACTAAACAGTTGTGAGATAGTTTAGTCAAAGGTATGCGCTCTAAGGCTAACAATAGAGCGTACTTAGACTTATCTTACGAGTTTTGCGTTACAAAACACCAGCACTCGAGCATGTAGGTAATCAGTAAATGATCTGCCTAAAAGGACTATAAATAGAACCCTTAGGTTACACTAAGCAAGTACTCAAGTAAGGAAAGTCGAAGTGCGCTTTGAACAGTTACGACCAAATGCTGAAACGAATCTTAAATACTTCGCTCTGTAAGCACGGCTTACAATAAACTTTAAAATTTGTAAGGGATTTGAATTTAAGACGCGATTACATATTTAAATAACGTTTCAGTATTCGGCCTTATGTGTCCACTATCGTGATAAACGTAGATTGTTATCTCAGTTTTGTTTAAGGGAAACCAGTATAGTTGTAATAGAGGTTTTACGACAATGGAAACTCAACGCAACACCTGTAACGTCCAAAAATATCAATAAGGTTGTGTACTCAATTACAATATATCAAAATTATTGACTATGACAAAGTAATTGTTGAAATGCAGTTATCTCGTATACATAATGTTACTATAAGTAATTACTAATTACATATATTGATATCGAAGTAGTTTTTGATAAATAAAACAATTTTTTTCTATTTCTCTAGTTTTTATTTATAAACCCAAAATATTCTTAAAACATTTATCGCTGCAAACGAAAATGTAGAGCAGTAAACAAAAAAGAAACCTCAAGGAGGGTCTCGTCACGCGATCTCGTACCAGCACTGCCTTACACCGTCTAGTCTTACATACTTATTACAATTTCATAACTAATATACCGAATGTTAAGCTCACTACAGACTCTGTTCCGATAGTTTCCATTGAACAATCGAACTACGAGTTGGAAAGTACACTCTAAAATTGAAAAACTATAAAAAAAAAACATACAGACGACTTGAGTACCTCCTTCTTTTGGGAAGTCGGTCAACAAAAACAACTGCATAGTCGATGTTTTTAGTTTATTGGAAGACGACACCTATGTTTTGTTTTTATCCGTTAACCCTTAAATGCATGGTTTTTTATTGCGCCCTGGAAAGTATTTAGGTACATATAACATTAAAAATAATGAAAAATATCTGGTATAAAAAATAGGTGTTTAGTATAAAAATATGAAAAAAAAACTCAATATATTTATTATCTATGGTCGTCAAAGTGCGTTCGTAAACACATACCATATGACTTCAATAAAATAACGTGAAACGTGACATGTACACATTTGGCAACAAGATGCATTTGAGGGTTAAACTTAACATAATACTAAGAGCGTGCATATACCTTCGACTAAACTATCGCACAATTGTTTAGAATCGCTTTGATTTCTATGAGCATATATGGAGCGCACACTACTCAATTTTTAGTTGTGCAACTAAACAGTTGAATTAGCTACGAAACAAATGACAGTCGCCCAACGTTTGCGATAGTTTAGTCAAAGGTGTGCGCCCGCTCTTTATTTTGCACCAAATTTTAATTTTGTACATTTCATATTGAATTTTCTAATAAACCACAGTCTCTAAAGGATGGGTTTTGGATATTGTTAACTGTGAAATAATGTCTATTGATAAAAAAATATTTCAATATTAAAATTTTGTTCAAGTGAAATCAAAAAGGCAAAGAATTGAAGAATATAATCGATGCAATAAAGTCAGTAGCGATGTTCAGTTTTCAAACGACAGGCTTTGCGTGATCGGGAACGTGTTTTCCCTCCAAAAAGTACAGTAATGGCCGTGATTCGCACGCAAGACACTGCCTGTCTCTTAGACTAAGAGCTAGTGTGTCAAAAACGAAAACATTCTTCTAACTTCTAAGTAAAGAAGGTAACTAATATTTCTTCTTGAAAATAAAAAAAAAACCTTTTTATAATCTTTAGTAGAAAAATGAATACTAAGTAAAAATATAAATTTTTAGTACAAAGGCATTAAAATGCTAATTTTTAAATCCAAGAGCCAAAAAAATTGAGGTTAAAAATTTAAATTTAGACTAGTCTATTGCTCTATTGCTATTTACTTTCGGCTTTAAAAAAATTACAAGCAGGGGTGGAATCCCCATGGTCAAGGGAAGGGTCCCCTGGGAAGGAGGACCCAGGTAGTGCCGGACTCTTACCGGCTAAACTACCCCTGCTTGGGGCACTATGGTGTGTGCCTGCTATGGGATACTGGTTAGTGTTACGTGTTATTGATTTATTGCTTTAAGTGTGTATATGATGTGCTGCATATATGATTTAGCTATTTTATGTTAGCTCCTAGACTATACATCCCGATGAAAACTTTTCTTTAGAGCGAAACCGATACATCGATTTCCCGCCCTTACACGAAAGGGACAAAAACAGGAAACACCAAAAGTAACGAATAAAATTACTCCTCAGACATTGTCTGTCCATTGTCGTGTGAGTACACTGGTACAAATAATTTTTAACTTTGAACATCGAAGTGTTTATAAAAACATAGAAAGCTTTGGAGTTGGAGTATGGGCTCAACTAGTTACGTCAGCAAATCAAAAGGGTACAGAGGTAAAAGTGGCTCCAGTGTCGGCTCCGATAAGGAGATGAATGGAAAACTGAAGCGGTCCAAAATTAGGCGAGTACATAAATTAAGATACTCAAGACAGATTTAGTATTTTGTGTAATATTAAGAGTTCTTTGTTTTTTTTTAATACCTTAGTGCTTAATCTATTAGATTACATTTGCCGTGGAAATATTATGTACAGTTCTGTTCAGTTGAACCGAATATTTTCTTTTAGTTTTAATGGATTTATTTTAAACTAGCTTTCACCCACGACACCGTCGGTGTGGAATTAAAAAAAAAACAAAAGAAGTCTATGTGTTCTTCCAGACTATCCTCTACATCTATACCAAATTTCATCGTAATTCGTTCAGCAATTTAGGCTACAAACTCTAGCTATCCGTCTAAACTTTCGCATTTGTAATATTAGTATGATTACTAATTTCAATTAAATTGAAATATCAAATCAATTGAATGCTTCAATAATATAATATAACAATTGAACTGTACACTCCTGTAATTAATTAAAACTCATTCATCATCATCAACTTGCCCTTATCCCTTACGGAGGGTCGGCACAGTATATGCTGCTCTTCCATACATTCAGCCGTCATATCTGAATCCACTCCCTTAAGCATATCCTCTTTCACACAATCCATCCAAACCTTCTTCGGTCTTCTTCCTTTGTAGCCATCCACATTCATTCTTAACACTTTCTGGTCTATGTCCCCATCGTCTCATCGCAAACTCATTAAATTAAAATATATAACGTATGTAGATAGGTGAATATTTTAAATATTTATTTCCAAAACAAATTGTAAAAATATCATACTTTTCTTGCTAATTTTTCTAATGCGCCGATAGTACAACGTTAAACATACGAACTATCAATCCTGTGGCCGTTACTTTCAATCCGCCGAATCGTTCACTCACAAGGAAGTGTTAGTCAATTCTTGATAACTATGTCTTTGACGTGTATGTAATTAAAGTGTCAATTATTCTCATTTATTTGCTAATATAAAAAAATCCCATCAGTTTCAACAAAAAAAATTACAAGAGTATTAATTTAATAGTTATAAAATCTTATGATAATTAAAATACAGACAATAAAGCAATTCAAATAAAAGTATTATTTTTATTAAACTGTACATTGCTCGTTTATTTATCCTAACAACGGTAACCATGGCAACCGCGAAATCAATATGGTCTCCACTTGACACAAAAGCGCAATGCGTCACTACGGAACAACGTTTTGACATTTATTTTATTTTTAAATTTTATTTTATTTTTAATTTAAAATGTGACATAGCGGGCAGTTACAATGAGCGCATATTTCTCCTACAGACGCCCGAAGATGGAGTACGGTTCCAAAAGGATACCGGATTACACAGAAATGGCGTACAAAGAGGCCGTCTCGAAACTCAGATACTTTTTATCTGGAAGTGCACCTAGCGTAAGTGATTTATCAAAAAATTCATTCAATTATTAATTCGATTTAATAAGCTTTCGGCCGCGACTACGTTCGCGTGGAATTAAAAAAAACAAAAGTGAGTAGCCTATATGTTCTACCAGACTATCCTCTACATCTATATCAAATTTCTTCGAAATCCGTTCAGCCGTTTAGGCTACAAACACTAACAAACATCCATCCATCTAAACTTTCAGATT
The DNA here is from genome assembly GCA_003118335.3 of Papilio memnon. Taxonomy (NCBI): domain Eukaryota; kingdom Metazoa; phylum Arthropoda; class Insecta; order Lepidoptera; family Papilionidae; genus Papilio; species Papilio memnon. Next base: position 1,996,367 of record LD688970.1, on the reverse strand, counting down.
TTTAATATTAGTATGATAATTCCTAATTTAATTCCTAACCATATTTTTCCTTAAAAAAAAAACTGTTTTTTGTTTTACATTATCTATTTAAAAAAATTTAGATAAAAACAGTCGTCAATAGGATAGATATATTTATTAGCTCTATAGATTAGATTATACCTATAGGTACGCAGTTACGGTGGATCAGCGTCTATCAAGAACTTGGAGGAATCTGATGGAGATTTGGACAAGAAGTATTCGGTGTACGGCTTGAGCGACTACAAGCCACGACCTCGACTTACAGCTAAATATACCACGTTGTACGCTGATAGTTTGAATAACTACATTCCGCCTAAAGTGACTACCAGTAAGTATCAATGCACAAGTTAGGATTTGCGAGTCACCTTCGTTGACACTCTCAAAGACAGCAAGATTCGCCATTGATGGATGATCACGGAGTACATCATAATGAGCAAAACTGAGCATTTCTCTTACCGAAACATTTGTACAAAAACATACAGAGCGACGGTGGCTCAGGGGTTTAAACACTTGACTTGTAATCTACAGGTCTTCAGTTCGAATACCGCCATGTACCTATGTGGTTTTTCGATTTTTCATATGTACATAATTTACCCGACGCTCTTACGGTGAAGGAAAACATCGTGATACCTGCACATATCGGAGAAGAAATTCAAAGATATGTGTGAAGTTAACCAACCCGCACTTAACCCGTAACTTAGGGTAGGCTCTGAGCCCCCCTCGGTGGGAACGTATAGAGAGCTTGGTGATGATGATGATACAGTCATTCCTTTTAATTTATTAAGGAAAAGAGAGATGTGAATAATAGTAAAAACCTCGGTCAGAGCTTCATTTTAAGCATTACATACGAGTACAGTCAACCTACATAGTTTTGTAAGACATTGTTTTTAATCATTTAAGCAAAATCTAGCCTTTTATTTTAAAGTGCCTGATGTCCCTAGCTCCGCAACCAGCTCCACAAGCGCCCGTTGCCGAAGCAGCCGGCGGCACCAACCCTGATGTCGTCAACTTCATCCAGAAGCAAGAGGAGTACATTGAACAACTGGAGCGTGAGTCTCAGTACTGCAGGGTGAGTACACTAGTTTGACAGTTTAATGGTTACATACAGTCATTTAGGAGAGATTTGTACATTATAAGGTGACAAACGAGCGAGCGTCTATCTGAATTCGCCGACAAAGCGAATTCATCGCTGCCCATAAACATCCACAATTGCAGATGCTTTGCCTACCCTTAATCAATGAAGAAGGAGACGCACATAAACAGGATATTTCCTCTTCCTATGCGACTCCTCCACCGTCAAATCGACTTCAGACTTCATCAGACGAAACGCGGAATTACTTCCACTTCACGTTTGTCTTCTGTGCGCTCGTGGTATTTCACCGAGCGAGCCGGCCGTACGTGCTAAGATTAAAGCGAGTTCTACCACTGTTCACTATTTAATTACAACCAACTGTACCGTTTAGTCATACGCTAGTTAGCTTTCGGGCTATGAATTTATTAACACCGCCCAAGCTAACGCAAGCCTACATAAGTAACAAATAATTAATCTAACAATATCTTGCAGGATGAACTCAACAACCTCTTAGGTAAAGTGAAGGAGGTGATATCAGAGAACGAGCATTTGCACGAGGCGCAGAAGAATAAGATCATCTCGCGTATGTTCCACTACGATTCAGAGACGGACGAACTGGATGACGTCGGGGACAGTACTGGACTGGACAGTGATAATAAGGTTGTATTAAAAATTTTAAATCACTATCATTGACTTTTCAAATCAATAATACACTTTGCGTTACTTTATGTTTTTTCTTCAGAAAATACCAATTCTCTGCAAAATATTTTATATGTAAAATTATATTTACGAGTATAAGCTAAACCTACTCATTCTTTCTTTCTGTAGGCCTCACCATCCAAGTCCCGTCGTGCCATGTCTCGTCCCACGAAGTTGGAAGGACCGAACATCGTGTTTGAGTCACGGATCGCCGAATTAGAAGCCCAACTCACGCAAGCTAAGATCGATCTGAAAAAAGTTCAGGTAAAAGTAAACTCATACTAACATTATAAATGCGAAAGTTTAGATAGATGTTTGTTAGAGTTTGTAGCCTAAACTGGAGAACGGATCTCGATTAAATTTAGAATAGATGTAGAGTTTAGTTTGGAAGAACACATAGGCATCATTTTTTTTTAATTCCACGTGGAAGGAGTCTCAGACGAAAGCTAGTTTTCAATCTAGCTATTAATTGAGCTGACGTTTTTACCTTTTTTAGGATGAAAACAACGAGAACAAACGAAAGCTGGCCTCTGGTCTCGTCGATTCCACCTGCCTCGACGGATTCAAGAGGCAGATTGATAATTTGCAAAGGTATGATTATAACACAAGAAATAAAAAAATAACGTTCTCGAAACCTAGTTGCAAATATTAATTTCGAATCTCCTTTTTCCGCGATTTAAGAATTCATGTACCAACGTAGAAAATGTTTTATTAATCCTAGAGATAAATCAACCTTGGAGGGTCAGATCTCGAAGTTGAAGACCAGCTTGGAGCAGAAAGACAGCGACGGCGAAGGTCGGTACAAGCGGCCTGACGTTGTGGAACACCAGCTCAGAGAGGAGAGGAACAACTTGGAGACTGAAGTGCGACGGTTAAAGGTAACCTTCTTTATCCCAGTCATGAGAACCCAGTGCATCAGGTCCTCATCTTCGAAATCTATCTAGTGTAACTTAGTAACTTAGCATCCAAAAGAGAGAAAAGTAAGAACTAGATAAACTGTCGCAACCGTACTAAGAGTCGTAGGATTTTGCAACTTAGTTGAACCATGAATAAGTAGAGATATGGCAATGACTACTGTGCCAGATTGAGGTCATGATGAGTCATAATTGACAAAAGACTTGTAGTGAAATATCCATTAATTGTCCAATACGATATCTCTCAAAGTATCTACAATATGCTTTAACAGGATGATTTAGCTAAAGAGAGAAGCAAGATACGGGAGCTGGCAGGCGAAGGAGCGAGAAGGGCGATTCAGGAGCGCAATTCAGCGGAACAGCGCTACAATGCGCACTTTGATGAACTGCAGCACGACCTAGCAGCGCAGTATGACAATG
>LD688970.1:1927977-1940843 GCA_003118335.3 Papilio memnon | reverse complement strand
TATCACCTTTCTTTTACCCTGACAACCTTTTTTTTCCATGTCTCATTGAATTAGTTAACGATACAATACATTCGACTAAATAAAACTCAAGGAGTTTACTTGAGGGTTTTTGATAGCAATACTTTTGACTACTGCTTATAATAGAGTTTTTTTTTTATATAAAAACATTTGTTTCTGCGAATTTCTGCACTCCTTGGCTTTTCTATAATTTGTATAGGATAAGGTTGGTCATTACTACCGCTCGAAGTGAATTGTCTTGGACGTGTTAGTTACCGCCGCACGATGTTTTCCTGCACGTGGTAACTCGGCACTTAAAATGGCTATAAACAATTACTTTGGAACCGAGGCTGGTCACGTAATATACTTAAGTCCAGTTTTATGACTGAGTTTCCTCATATCTTTAACATTATTGTATTGAAGTCCATCTTTCTAAATAAACAAATCGCTTTATTAAACATATTTTTTTTTGTACAAAATAATACTAATGATTTGGTTTTGAAATTACTAGTTTTGATATTTTAGAAAAAGATATTAGTCCTACGGGATTCAAATACAATAAAATAAATCAATGTGCCGGGCCAATTGTCGCCAACCGCACTGCATACCTGTATCCGTGACGTCATCGTCCTTCGAATGCCAAGGATTCTTACCGGTCCTTACCGCGCCCAAAACAATTAGTCAGACCTTTTGTTTTTATTTTAGGGGCAACTCCTTCGACGTTTTTGAATTTCGAACAGGGTCAAAGTCTCCTTTGTCATTGTTTAGATTTATTCGTTCCAAGAATTTGAAAATGGAATGTCATTTTTGGCGGTTATTTTTATGAACGAAGCGATTATTTAAACGAGAAGCGATAAACAGTTTTTGTGCCTTTCGTATTTATTTAAATAAAAATGAGTTAAAGAACACAAAGATGCTTAACTTGTAACACGATAGTGTTAGAAGCGAAAATTCAAAGGTTATTTGTATTTTATACTACGCATTATATTATTGAATCGAATGATGTTGAGATAATGTCGCATTCTAGACTATCGTAAAAAGATTAGATACACTTCAACTATTAAAATGTTGTCAACATTATCATAAATCGAGCGTATAATTAATAATACAGGTATGTCAAGGACGTACAATCGTGATTAATTGTTTATGAAAATAGTCTATGGTTTTAACTTTTCCGATGCTAGAAACATTTTAAGTAATACCTTTTTTAAATGGTTGGTACAGAATTTATCTATAGATTAAATAGTCTGTATTAAAAATCGTAATACAAGAGTTCTATACATAGAAATGTGGTTTCTGTTGTGTTGTATTATAGATTTTAATCTATCTTACCCACTTGATGGATAAAAACTTCCACTATTTCTCGACCACACAAGTTTGCCATTCCAATTAGCACCTTTTGTCATTACTATATGACATAATTTCATTTTTACCCCCTAAAGGGGCCTACATCGTAGTTAAATATACCAGTTCTCAGTCAATTAAAATTCTTCCAGTAAGCTGACGGTCCAAAGATACGACGTTTTGTGAATATGTGAGAATTATGTAAAAATTAACATAATTAGACTGAATTTGTGCTAAATAGGATCGTTAGCGAGTTCAAATTTTCAATTACATCTTTTTAAAAATTAGAATCTACTTAAAATGTAATAGTTAAACTGAACAATGACCAAGACACTAAGGAAACTTTACGCTTTATTGTAGAACATACTTTATGCTTTTAATATACTCCTGCGCATAACCTATGCATCAATCTTGTACGCGGATAATCACATGTTTTGCATTAAGATCGGAATAGAACAAAGCAGTGAGATGCGAGGTAACACCATAATAATGACACTTTTTACATCACTGTCCTTCGCTATATTAATCGAGTTTTTTATATACAAACAAGTCTGCGAAGAACATCACTAACTTTATAGATCCAGTACAAATTTTTACGTAAAATACGATGTAAAATAGAAACAGCTAGAAACAAATTTTAAAGACTGTTCAGCACTCACACAGCTGTTTATAGAATCTAATTTAATTTTTTGTTATAATTAACTAGCTGTTGTTCGCGACTTCGTCCGCGTGAAATTAAAAAAATATAGCCTATGTTACTCACGGATACACCTTTCTAACTTTGTGAAAGAATTTTTAAAATCGGCCCAGTAGTTTTTGAGTTATTTCAATACATACAAAAATACAAAAATACAAATCTTTCATCTTTATAATATTAGTATAGATTAGTATAGATGTAAAATGGAAATTGTGAAAATAAGAGGCTTAGCATGAAATTTTGCGAGAGCACGTAAAGTACACCGACAAATCTCATAGAAATTTTCTTGCTAGGTCCCCTGTTTTACTCGCTTTAAGTAATTTTACGACGTATATTCAACATGTTTAACTTCAATCCGGATTTGTAAATGAATGTGTCACATAGAAAGATCACTTCTCGGTATGTTGCGATTAAAACATACCGTTGTCTGAGGAATCCCGTCAAAAAGTCGACGACGATTATATCTCAATATGGAGGGAAACGTCGGGCGAGTTCTGTTAGATAAGTCTGTAAGGATTTACGCAAATACTTTGATAAAAAAAATGTATGTTATTTTGTTTTATTCGCTCTACCAAAACATGTGACACATAAGTTTTATTCTGAGCTAGACGGATAGATTGAAAGAGAGAGATGTGAGAAAGATTCTTATGAAAAATTTTCACATGTATTACATATTTTACTTGAAATTGTTCAATGTAAACATTTAGTTCTCTGATTTTCGTGACGGTTTGTGGTTTATGATTACACAATTTTATGCTCTATTTTAATTGTTATTTAATCGATTAGGTTTGATAATTTTGTGAAACTACGTGACACAACAGCCACTATCTAAAGTTATTTAAGACTATGGATTTTTATTATGAAACTTACTTTCGCCCGCGAAAACGTACTCGTGGAAATAAAAAAAACACAAAAGTAAGTAGCCTATGTGTTCTTCCAGATTATCCTCTACTTCTACGAGTATGGCATATTTCATCGAAATCCGTTAAGCAGTTTAGGCTAGAAACTCTAACAAACATCCATCCATACAAACTTTAACATTTATAATATTAATTAAGGACAAGATTTAAAAGTCTACTAATCTAACTAATCGGATTAGTTTACTGCATACAATTTTTTTTTATTAGGAGATTATATTTTGTAATTTATTTATGTATAAGTTTACAATTCAATTATTTAAACAACATGTGGGAATTATAGCCTTTTAGCCAAGAACTGTTTTTTTCCTTACCTATCTAATTGATAGATTTTGTAATTTTTTTTAATATACGGTTTTTTATAGCATTTTAATGAACTTAGTACAAAACCTTAATCAGTGGGAAGTGCGTTTCGGTTGACTGAATAGACTTCAATATTCTGTTACGGATTCTTTAAATTAGTTCGTGTTTTGTTTCAATTAATCCAATTAAACAATCGCTTGCGTTAAAAATTGTAAACGAGACTACACGGTTCAAGTGACACAAGTCGAAATTAACAAATTCGAAGTCGATTTTTTTGTGAACATTTTCACAGGCAAACATTACCTATGGGAAAGTTTGAATGGATGGATGTTTGTTAGGTTAGAAGGTATCTTCAGAACGGCTGCATGGATCTGTATGAAAATTATACATGGGCCACCTAACTTTTTTATTTTCCCGCCGGAAGAAGAATATCTTAATGACTGTAAATATAATTATCAAACTACCACACCCAAAGTTAATTGCTTACTAAGGGAGTTTTAACTTTGAGTGCAGCAGTCATTTAATTCAACCATACTTTGTAATTTTCGAGTCCCACAAAAAACGATATTGTTTTTTACTTCAATGCAAAAATATGGCAGACAATTTTTGTTGTAATTACGAAAATATTTATGAATACCACAAATAACTTTGCGTTGGCTCAATCCATTGCTTCTCAAACTTAGACCAAAAAACTATATCATGAAGGCGACGCGACATTTATTGTTTGTTTTAATTCGATTTTTAATCTACATTAAACCCGCTACACACGCTCATCACCAGCTCACTATATGTCCCCACCGAGGGGCTCGGAGCCTGCCCTAAGTTAGGGTGACTAGGCCATAGTCAACCACGCTGACCCACTGCGGGTTGGTTAACTTCACACATATCTTTGAATTTCTTCGCTGATATGTGCAGGTTGCATCACGATGTTTACCTTCACCGTAAGAACGTCGGGTATATTATGTACATATGAAAAATCGCAAATCACATTGGTACATGGCGGGATTCGAACCCAAGACCTGTCGATTACAAGTTTAGTGCTCAAATCACTGAGCCACCGACGCTTTCAACTCTACACACGCTCAGTTTTATATAAACAGTGGGACCGTTCTGTTAAATCTAACGTATGCAGGCAACACAGAACTGAACAGTGCCTAGTTTTGTTAGATCCGAACGATAGGACTCAGATAAAACTAAGGGAGAGCTTCATGTTCTTTAAATCTTCTTGAAAGTTCGATATTTACTTGGAAGGTATCTGTTTTGGAAACTGGTACAGATGTTCCACAAACGATAGTCATAATATCATTTGTTATTACTTGTGTGAACAGTTTGACAGCCACTGTTTGTAGGTGTCGTGTGACCACTCAAATAACTAAAGCGTTTTCACACGGAAACAAGAGCTGTAATTGTTTAATTGTAGTCGATCGTTCATGCGAGCCTGCCTCTTGATTACATTACATGATAACGTGCAACCAAAACTATAGCTGCGATAAGCTTGTCTGTCTGTGGTTTCAATAACAATTTTAATGTTTATTGAAATTATATCTATTCTTCATGTTTTTCTTCTTCCTTCCTTTTCGTACAAATCTTATTTCAAATATATTGTACTATCAAATTGTTATAAAATGTGTCAGCGTTGTCGCGATGTTGGTTGAAGAGGGAGCGTCTTCATAGATTATGCATAGATAAAAAAAATGACACAGAGTAAAAGGAATTGCAAAAAAGATCAAAACTAAATAAATCATTGTCTCTGGCTCAAACACTTTATCTATTTTATTTGTTCTATTATATTATGGTACCATGACCGCATGGAAGACAGGCGTTAAGTGGAAGTTATTCCGTTACCGATGAGAATGCCAGAGGCCAAATTCTACGGGTGTTATTTCGGGTGAGTCTAAACACACAATTCTACTTCTCTTCTGTTCTCACCATTTTCTAATGAAGAATGAAAACTGAAAGTAGAGTTGCCAGGCGAAGGGGAAATATCTTTTTTCTTTACATGGTCTCGCTCCATTGACAATAGTCTGCGCATTTGCAACCTACTAACTTTTAGAAAATGTTTATGTGCCGTTATTTTAGCGACTTCTAGTCGCTTGTTTAGCAACTTCTATTATAACAAGGGTTTTTTTTAATTATGAAACTATCGTATAATTAGAGACTAACGATGTTTCTCTCACGGTGTTTACAAGAGCTCACTATCTTATCTCTGTAATACAGTTAAAGGCACGTTATATACCTACTAGGGGAATTAGCGGATAACCGTTATCTCGTTAAAATATAGCTGAAACCAACATTCATATGTGTTTAGAAGTAATATGGTCCTAATAGAGTATTTTAGGTTAACATTTTTTTAATAAAACGAAAATAATAATAGCTGTTTTAGTAAACAATGTCGTAAAATAATCTATACATATAATTAAATTGGAGTGTCTGTTTGTAATATGTAAAGAAAAATTCCAGATTACGGGAAGATGATGTATTTGCGTTGTTGGTAACGAAAATCGCATTTAAAATTTTCTTGTCTGTCTGTCCGCAAGCCGCGTTTGTTCCGGGTAATCTTCGAAACGGCTGGGCTGATTTCGACCGGACTTTCACTGAAGGGTAGCTGACTTAGGCGGGTATATTATAGGCTACTTTTTTATCTTAATATTGCGCGAAGTCGGGGCAACAGTTAGTCATACAAAAGTAAATAAGTACAACTAAGTATATAATTTTTTTTAATGAAATTGTAAAATTTAAAACACTGACTATATGCGAAGTGAAACCGTCGTGAATGTTTAGTATATTATGTAAGTGGACTTTGACAAGATATAAACAAACAACAAGATTGTGTAGACTACGATTTCTTCCGAAACACCTGTATTATGATAAAATTGTTATCTTTATTCTTTCAGAGAAAATTAAAGAAATGGATATAATACATGTTTTTGTATGAATTTTAGACAGTGGAAACACAAGTGGCTAATATGTCGTACGAACGGCGTTTAATTATTGATATGGAATTCAAGTATCCGTTATTTGCACAACAACAAAATGTTTATGTCATCGCATCCGATAATATCGTGTATTACGGCGGAATATTCGAGAAAGATAATATGGTATGCCTAAACGATTGGACTTCGTTAGTTCAAGTATTTTAACAGTTAACAATCTTACTAATATTATCTTACTAATGTTACTTCTTACTAATATTATAAATGAGAAAGTTTAGATGGATGGATGGATGGATGTTTGTTAGAGTTTGTAGCCTAAACGGCTGAACGGATCTCGATTAAATTTGGTATAGACGTAGATGATAGTATGGAAGAACACATAGGCTATTCACTTTTGTTTTTTTTATTTCCAAGTCGCGGGCGAAAGTTAGTACGTAATAAACCCTTTTCTTATACCAGAAGGATGAGACAGGAACGTGGATTTGACGGTAGAGGAGACGCATAGGAAGGGGATATATCCTCGTCATGTGCGTCTCCTCCTCTGTCTATTAATAGACAACGCATCTGCTTTTGCGAATGTCTATGGGCAGCGGTCGCTTCGCCATTTTGGCGGATTTAGGTGGCCGCTTGCTCGTTTGCCTTATGATATAAAAAAATTAAACTAGAGTTTAACTGCGATCTCACCTGATGTTAAACATTGATTCGATTGGGTGGTAAGCAATAGTGTAAAAGTCTGAAATTAGTTGACACGCCTGACAATAGAAAATACTCTCGTTCCCAATGTGCCAAATCAAATGTCGGGTATCTATATCAGCCTGCTCTGGGCATTCTACGGCGCCCTTTTATTTAGCACTTTTGAGTGGGGCATAAACAGGGTTATGTGATACTATGATTGTGGTCTATAGAGCCCACAAATTTAACGCCGATCCTGACCGTTTAAATTTCTTTTTTTTTTACTTTAGCTTAAAATATGCTTTTATCCAGAGTTATATTAAGTGCTTTTTGATGATTCGTTAATTAATGTTGTTTTGTTTCAACCTTTCTCTCTCTAAAATATATATGTTGTTTTTATGTCATAAAAGTCTATTAAAAACATATTCGTGTTAAGCCTAAGACAAATTTACTTCAATGAATTTGTAAGTAGTAGCTACATTCGTAATCCATTATCTGAAGCCAAATAAATCCGCTTACACACAATTATTGGTTTCGAACCCAAACATTGTGTACTCAATGCCTATCATGTAACTTAAATACGTAATATCAACATATTGTCATCTCGCTCATTCTCTTAGGAGGGAAAGAGACAACAATAGGTTTGGACACCGGTGTGTCAGCAGTGGAAACTCATATTGTTTTCTATTTCATATCTTGCGTCTCTCGTGTAACGAATGCCTAAACATTACACGTCCTTGATATTTTACTTTCAATTCTCATCCAATTATCAAATCCGTTTGAGGATTTTCACCTCAATTATGCGTATTTTGAGTACCGTAACAATGTTAATTGCATAGTAACAGTATAAAACGATTGTTAATGAATGAACATGTTAAGTTATTTCTATATATTCCTTGCTCACTAAAATGTTCGTAGCTAATTAGAAAAAAATTAAACAAAAGAAGATATTACAACAATAAGCAACTGCTTAACCCTTTAAGTTTAAAATTCGAATACCTACCGACATTAGAGAGTATTCTGCGAACCCCTTTTCTGCAATTCACTGTCGATAAAATATTTTGACAAATGTTTTAGGAAAATAAATACCTTGTCTACGTAACACTGCTAGATATTTTGTACTAACATTGTGGTAAGTCTAAAAGTCAGTTTTCCAAACAATCTACCAATGTGTTATTGTGATTATTTGCTATGTTAAAATTGAAATTAACTTTTATCGACTGATTTAAGTATTGAAGAGGAATGTTTAAAAAAAACACAAAGGTCATTGCATTCAGGTCTTGGTAAGTACGTGGTACGACTGCCGACACTCATCTTACGACGCCGCGGGCGTTTGAAGCAAAAAATAACCGTCGAAAGTACCAAGATAATAACCACGGGCTCACTTACCTTTGCGTGACTTCCAATACAGTTTCCTTATGTAGTAAGCGGCTGCGACCAGTAATAGGGCTCCAAGGAAAGCACCGATAGCGGCTCCTGCGACGCTACCCGCACCAAAACACTCGGCTTGCGCTTGGCCCAAAACACAAGGCAGCAAGACGGTCACTAAGAGGAACCTCATTAAAACACCCATTTTGTATTCTTACAATCTACTTCGCACTATAACATCACTACGATTATGGCACAATACGTTTATTCCGTTTAAATAATCCAGTTACATTCCTAAACTTTGAATAGTTCAAAATTTCAAATTGGTGTGTTGAAAAGTTTTGACGTTTAACTTTTTAAAAAGCAAAAAGCGCGCGCAAGCACAGACGTGCACCGCGTCAGCCAGCGCGGTCGACTGTGGCTGTGTGTTGTCTATGGGTTGTGCGGTTACGTAGCCTACGCTTGTGGGACAGTCGGAACGTGTGTACAGAACGTGTTTGGGCACCAGTGAAACGTGCATTTCAGCGGCAATAGCACCTTAAAAATTACTAACCAAAAGTTATTTAACTTTTACACTTTGAATTATTTAGTATACAATTTTTTTTAAGTATTTAAATTTTTCTTCATCAGCTTATTAGAATAGTTTACTGGATTAGAACTAGGCAGTCTTCTGACATCAGATGGCTTTTCGCGTCCAGCGACTCCTGTCGTTTTTAGCTGTCTAGATCACCGGTCCATATTGAAGGAAGAATTCTCATTCCTATCTGTGGCCTCTTTTGTAAGGTTCTCCTTTGGTAAAAATTAAAATAAAATTATTTTATAAAGCATGCCACGATAACGTACATACTCACCTGCACTGCTCACGCGCAGGTATCTGACGCACACATCGCCACTAATAATTTATATTCACACACTGGCACAGGCAAACATCTTTTTAGGATTGCAGTTGTACTATTTTAAACCTTATGATGCGTTTGTTATGATACCATTGATTATGTTACGCAACATGTTGAATACACTTCAATACCAAATACCAGACTTTATTGTTCAGGAAACAATTAAGAATTTTAAACGAGAATATTAAGATTTTATCTATACCACAAACTGTCCTGAAGTATACAAACGTAACGTTTAATAAAGTAAAGAGCTCAATAATATACATAAGAACATTTAACCGTTAAAAACAACACTAAACTATGTTTTATGTGGTTGTCACTCGATATGGAATATATTTCAACTGTCAAAAAAATAAATCAATAATTTTGTAACGATGTTAAGAAGTGATTTATGTCAATTTTAATAGCAATTAAGAAATAACATGTTTCATCATAACACGATTTATACGTATTTAAGTATTAGAGAATAGAAATTTAGGAAACTAAACAGATAATTTGATGTGCCTTTTTCTTAACATGTAAGACATAAAGATCTAGTTCGCACTTGGCCAGTGTTTTGGTCGAATACCTATTGATTTAGTAAGTAAAACACTCTTCTCTTTTATCTTAAAACATATTTAACTTCTTTTTTCTTAATATTTTTTTTCTAACTAAATTTTCGTTTTTCAGGTTTTGTTACTGAACTACTTGGTAATAGCACCTTACGCTACTCATAACTACAATGGTCCGAACTAAACATAAGCGGCATAATACTAGTTGTTAGTGTTAAACTAAGATGATTTTGAATTTTTGATCTACAATTTAGTATTGAGTCGACAATCGGTAGTTAATTTCCACGAGTCGAAAGTCGTTTCATAAAATATGTTTTTATATTTAACTATATTATACCACATCTTGCGCATAATGACTCAAGTGCTAATGTAAACGACATTTGTAGACTTTACACATTTCACTTTTAAAGAGAAAGTAATCGATGCACATAGAGTGACCATAAATTCGGCGAAAAGTAGAATGTTCTTAAATCAACTTCCCACTTTATTACTACTTAATTCTTCTTTCTATGTTACCTCTCCTGTCTTTTGTTGACTCATATTTCTTTAGTTTGAAGAAATCAATAATGAACGAAATTAATATCGTCAGTGCAAGCATTTTGTACACATCTAAAATTTATTTGCTACAATTCAAATACTCTTCTTTCGAAACGGTTTAAATAATATTATATAGTGATTCACGACATGTTTTAGAAATCTTAAGCGATTAACGGCAAGGGTTAAAAGTCAAAGATGTTCTATTGGTTACTTATACAGTAGAACACATTAATGTTTTCTTTATTTAAATTAACCGATTTGAAACTAAAATTAGCATATCAAATTCGTTAAAATATCAACGTCAAAGGTTAAAGTCGTCATTGGAAGTTTATAATTAATGCTTTAGATTATTTTCCTTTGATCTCCCTGTTAGGCACCATTATCATTAATTAATTCTTGATTATTTCAGTAAACGCTTAGATGGCAGAACACAATCAACGACTATAGATTTCTCGCCAATTATTTTAGCTACATCTTGTCTGACCTCAAAGCGCCTAAAACTAATTGTTAAGGCCCCGTAAGTGCAATTTTGTATACTTGCTATTCATTCATTCAAGGCGCTTTTAATGTTTTTTATGTTTTTATAATACGAGAAACTGACCATATCTTGTCAATGAAATATATTGTCAAATCGCGAAAAAAAATTTTTTTTTTTTTATATTGTAAATCACAAGTTTACAAAATTACTTCAACCAGCCCTAGATTGAAAAACGGATATAAGTGTCATCCCTATCATAGTCTATGGTTTTGGTCTTGACGTTGTCAATTTGTCAATTCATTTATTTTGTCATCCCGACATTTTCTGCATTTTGCGATTTGTATTTCATAAAAATTCAAGACAACGTGGGATTAAAAAGTTATTCTCATATTCTTCTGTGAATCATTTATAAATTCATAACCAAAATGCCTAAACCTGTTAAATTACATAGTAAAGGTAAACCCAATAGTATACAAAAAGCAAACAAATCGGATAAAGATAATAATGACAATAAGGATCCCGAGGAAGCTACGAGGGAGTTTCAACTACAATTATGCTGGTGTATACAACAGCTGGAGAGATCGTTACGTGAGAAAAAAGGCAACGAGAAACATTGTAAGTATTTAAGAAATTGTTTACATAACCTTAACATACACAAAATAGAAAAATTTATCAAAGATATTTACGTTACTGTACATGTTTTTTGCAAAAATGATTTATCATCACCAGCTCACTATATGTCCCCACTGAAAGGCCTACCCTAATTTAGGGTGATTAGGCCTTAGTCAACCATGCTGGCCCACTGCGGGTTGGTTGACTTCACACATATCTTTGAATTTATTCACCGATATGTGCAGGTTGCATCACGATGTTTTCCTTCACCGTAAGAACGGCGGGTAAATTATGCACATATGAAATTCGGAAATCAAAAATCACATTGGTACATGGTGGGATTCGAACTCAAGACCTGTAGATGTACAAGTCAAGTGCTTAAAGCCTTAGCCACTCAAAAATGATTACTTAAAGTGATCTCAAACTTACACCAATTTCACATTTTATCTTATTAATATGATAAATGTGAATGTTTAGATGGACGGATGGATGTTTGATAGAAGGTATCTCCAGAATGGTTCAATGATTCTTATTAAGATGTAGAACATAGTCTGGAAGAACACATAGTCTACTTACAATGTTTTTATTTTGATTCCGGGCTGATGGTACACATGCAAAAGCCTAAGTTGTATAAAATACCTTGTAATGATTTGCTAAAGTATGAAATTTATGTAATCACATGTTACTTTTCAGTACAAGAAGCATGGAAAGTGTTGACAATTCTAAAAAACAACAACCAACCTATAATCAGGAAAAGACAACTAATGCGGACACATTTCGGTGACTATCGAGCGAAAATGGCAGCCGAGGAAAAGAAATTAATAAAAAGTATGTCCCGTACTTTACAGCGTAGCACAAATGACAGTTCATTGAATAGATAATATAAATACATAAAGAAATTCTACATACAAATAGCATATATAGGTGATTACATTTGTTTTTTTTGTCAAATTTTATATATTAGCTGAACCTGCTCTCTAGCGTTGCCACATAAAAATTTTATATTTATGATTGGTGCTGAAATTTCTGGATCACTAAATGCATTAAAGATCACTTAAATAGAACAATAATCAACATGAAATAGAAATAATTTCTTAATAACAATTTAATTTTCTTTGCAGTGGCAAGTAAATTCAAAATATCTGACAGCCCAGTAACACCAAAGGCTACATTTTTAAGAAAGTCAGCATTTCTTGCGACTGGTGATGAATCTTTTAGATTTAATTTTAATATACCTCTTGAAAATATAGATAATGGCAACACTACTGATAACTCTGACAATATTAGTAGTTCTGAAACAGATCATAAATTATCAACTGATGTTGCCAGTGTAGAAAAAAATGATGACAAAAAAGAAGCAAGTGTCAAAAGTGAACAGGAAAAATTTAAGTTCACATTTTCTTCGTCTAGTTTTAAGTTTAATTTTCCAATTGAAGATTCTTAGATGTATTTCTTTTAATTTAAGACACATTGAATTTTTGCACATTGATTTAAGAAATTAAAAAGTTCAAACCAATAATAGTTTTTATTTTCGTAGTTATTTTCCAAAGGTGCTTTAACA
>LD688970.1:1886815-1908701 GCA_003118335.3 Papilio memnon | reverse complement strand
CATTTTGACTGCTCATGACAGCCTCAGGCCTATCTCCAATAGTGAGCTGATGATGATGACAGCTTCTTTGCGGCCATCTGTAGCGTGATCTTACTTTCTAATATTATAAATGCGAAAGTTTAGATGGATGGATTTTTGTTAGAGTTTGTAGTCTAAACGGCTGAACGGATTTTGATGAAATTTGGAATAGATGTAGAGCAAAGTCTGGAAGAACACATAGGCTACTAGTTTTTTTTTATTGTTGCATGTGGACTTGTTACTTGTCCTCCATCTTCTTTACCTTTGTTAATTATCTCCTTTATTAATTTAAGAATTTGTATATAATTGATAATAAATTGTGTTGTACCTATATAGACAGAGCGTGCACATCGGGTACACGGACTTCACCGAGGAGGAGGTGCGTCGACTGGTCATGGAGCTCGGCAAACAGTTCCGCGGTGACAGGTCAGATGACATGCCACAAATAATCTGTCACAACTAATCTGTCACCACAACTAACTTGTCCCCACAAATAACCTGTCCCCACAACTAACCTGTCCCCACCTGTCACCTACTTGTCAAGCTAACCTATCACAAAAATCTGTCGAATTTCTTCATCACATTCACACATCTTGATAGTAAAAGAAATGAAAAACACATTGTCCTAATTTGAATTTGGAATTCTTTTTTCTTTACTTTTAATGATACAAAATTCAGCCAAATGTAAATAGTTCATCCAAAGAGATTTTATTACAACTTTATTTATATTATTTGTTTTTATATTATGTAAAGAGTATCTAAAATTCATATTCTAGTAAATAAACATACGTTTTTTATTTAATTGTTATTTAAAATTCTTATATTTCAGGTATCATCTTATGAACAATAATTGCAACCATTTTACGTCCGCCTTCTGTTTGGTGAGTTTGTCATTATCAATTAAAAAAAAAATTAAAAACAAAATTATATAGAGCATTTTTTTAATATAATAGACATAGTATATAATCTCAATGTGTTTCCAGGCGTTATGTGACCGCGACATCCCCGCGTGGGTGAACCGCCTCGCGTACGTCAGCTCCTGTGTGCCATTCCTGCAGAGATGCCTGCCCAAGTATGTCATATGTTATCCTGCCACCCCTCAAACAACTACACCTTACATATTTAACAACTTTTCAACGAATCGTATGCGCTAAATTAAAAAAAATCTGTACTTAATATTTTAAAGAGGAAAGATTTATATTTTTGTATATATTGAAATAACTCAGAAACTACTTGGCCGAAAAATTCTTTCACCATTAAAAAGCTACGTTATTTGTGAGTAACATAGGCTATCTTTTTTAGTTTCACGTGGGCGAAGTCGCGACCAACAGCTAGTTACATATAAAAATACAAATCTTTTCCATTTACAACCTTCTTACTTGAGTTTGTAGCCTAAACTGCTGAACGGTACTAGATGAAATTTGCCAAGAATGAGGATAGTCTGAAAGAACACAGCAGTTTAGGCTACAAATTCTAACAAACATCCATCCATCCATGTATACTTTCGTATTTATAATATTATAGTAAAATTATTAAATATATGAATGATTACAGAGAGTGGCTGACGCCGGCGGCGCTGCAGCACTCGCTGGCGGCGCACTCGCGCTCCTCCTCGCCCAACACGCCGCAATAGCACCGTTAGTATACATTTATATATTAATACTTAATCCATTTCTTTATACGTCAATCCCAAGTTAATAATACTTATAAAACTTAAGGCAATAATACGTATAAAATCCTACGTTAATAACTATCAATCATAATTTAATAATAGTATGAAATCACATGTTAATAATGGGTGTAAAATCCCATGTTAAAAATGGATGTAGAATATTATATAAGGGGTATGAAATCACATATTAATAATAGGTTTAGAAACCGACACCTTTGTTTTTTACTTATTCCATATATGTTTGTCTTCTCCAATTTCTTTTCCCTTCTATTATAGTTATAAGGTCGTCGTGCCGTATCAGATGTCCCTAATTGCATCGCATTCCTCTCCTAATGTTAATAATGTTAAAAAATTCTAATTTATCATTTTATAATAATAATAATATAGATATAATAATAATAATAGAAATAATTGTTCCGCAGCAGCGCGCCGGCCGCGGCGCCGCAAGTGTTGTGCGTAGTTACTGACAATTGTTCTGGCGCATTGTCCAATTATTGCTGTGTGACTACTCGTGATTGATCATGATCACCTCTTTGCTACGTACAACAAAATGGCGGTTTTAGCAATAAATATTATTATCATATCATTTCTTGCTAAAATTAATGTAATTTATTTTTGGTTTAAATTTCCTATTAAATTGAAGCAATTATTTCGGCAAGTAAATCTTGTATGTCGACCGCCATTTTTGTTCCTATAAGCAAAGAGGTTATGTAATTTTTAATATGTAATTATAGTTGTTAAGTCTTTGAACGAAATACATTTGTGTAAGTTTGTTGAATAATTCTACCTAATATTGAGTGCCTTGGAGTGAAAGGGATGTGACTAGATATTAATGTCCCTTTCCTCTGCAAAACATGGCCGCTACCGACACGTGCTTCAACTTGTACCCTGTCTTATAATCTATAATCTATGTGATTAATCCTCAAATGTCAAGATGATGTGTCAAATCTGACATCTAAAACATTTTCTGCTTTAGTTTTTTTTTTAAAACAAATTTTGAGAAACATAAATTCTTGTAAATGCATCAATAGACACAATTATATAAAAGGTTGGTTTATTTGAAGTATGAAATTAAATAATAGAAAAAAAAACAACAATTATTTAAAAACCCACCGCAGTCACCAAATTGATATATATTAAACGTCTTATTATTATAACATAAATATTTAACCTACTGGTTAATCCGAAACTCCAATAATAAAACAAAAAAACACCCTGAAGACTTTTAGTTGAGATAAATTGCCTTAGAGCCTGTCTCACCAAATTGTAAACTGTCAGATAACAATCCCACATATAAAATGTGATGGAAATATCGGATTTTGTTATCTAATCTGACAGTGACATTTTAAAGCTATCTGAACCTCTATCAGCCAGTGGTGGGATGGGCCCTTAGTGTTGTTATATACAAAAGGAAATATTGCGTTCTAAAATTAGTTATAAATCCATGGTCAACATATGTTTTGCATATTTAAATACAAAGCAAAGAAACCCGGCACTCTTTGTTAGTTGTGAAATCAAATTAATGTGAATAAGTAGGTTTAGACATCCGTCCGTTCAAAACATTTAAAAGTCGAATGGATTTGCGCGCCTTTTTTATCTATGACTGGTAAATATAAAATTTTTAGGTTATGTTATAAAATTCAACTGTTTTTTCACTTTCATGTCATTTTGACATCTGTCACAAGTCATACATATTTGTGTTGATTTAAAAAAGGTGTAAATATAACGGCCTACTTATATTTTCATGTTTATACGCATCTTTGGTTTCAGGTTTCATAAAACAGCATAATTTGTTTTTAGTTATTAGTTTTATAAACCAAACATTTGTACAAAAACATTGTCATCCTCATTAAATTCTTTTAGCATCTCGCTTTTTAATTTTTGGTTTCTGATATCCTTTCATAAAAAAGTAATAAGTAAAAGAGAACATATATTTAGGTTTAAAATAATAGGAAGGTTTGATTAATGAAGTTATAATAATTATGACTTAGGTTGTCAAAATCTCAACCTATTTTGATAATGCGCCAACACATGTTTTTAAATTTTTCGAACGACAACCATTTTTTCGACAGTTTTATTGTCTATGCATTTTTGGCTCTACGAGTAGTCTTTACCTTTTTTTCTGTAAACACGAAACACATTTTTACATTAAAATTACATCATTTATTTTTTATCTGTAATGCAATCAATTAAAATATTTTTATTTGTAAAACGTCTTTTTCTTGTATCATGAAATGTAAATATTCGTAGTGTTTTTGCGGTCGGGGGAAAATATCACTAATTGTTCATATATTTTGAGAGTATTTTAGTTTTATCATTTCAGCAATATTTTTTTCTGATTAAAAGCAAATAGAAAACCTTAAATTTCTGTTATATCGGAATTTATTTAGTTAGAAATTCGTTTTATTATAAAGATGTGATTATTTCTCCCGGTTCGCTGTCGTAAGGGACATTCTAGAAAACAAGTGCCACTTCGTTAAAAAATTGTAATTATAGAAATTGTGTGTAGGAACTGTGATGGTTGACTTTCACTAAGATAGCATTCGCACGGACGTTTTTATAACGCCTCATAAAAGCGTTGACGACTCACGAGCGCATGCTTTAAAATAACTTTTGTTTCGTTCGATTAATGCTCAAAATTCAAATTGCGAGATAAAAAAGCGTCGCGTTTTTAAAGCGCTGTCGTGTGAACAGAATGAAACATGGAAAAATTGTTCTATTTGAATTCTTTTAACGCGCGTAATAAAAGCGCCCGTGCGAATTAAGGTTAATTGTTTTGGCAGCTGTGACATGACACATGTGTGTATTGACACATGTCATCTCTTAGATTCTCTTTGACAAAACAGAGATATGTGTCAGCATAAGTGTTATTGCAGTTGAAACCAATAGTATAAACCGACAAGGATATCTGACCAGGTGGGCATAAGTTGAACTAAATTATGACATCTCACTACCGATCTGTCAATGTCAAAAAAGTGGTACAAGAACTTTGTTTTGTACTTTTCTTGACATTTATATTTTTTTATGTAATTTTCTATGTCTGTCTCCGTCTTTTTACTGAATAGCGGGCCCCATCGGTTTTTCGATGATTTCGCCGACGTCAAGTTTGATAATAGCAGCTAAATAGATTTTTCTACGTCTAATCGAGTTATAAATACTCGTATTTTTTGACAGAACTAACCACAATAACAGCGCTACTCACCGGCCTGATATCTTTGTTCGGCTTATATTTATTATAATACAAATTCATGCGATTTAAATGCATCTAGGTTTTATATGGACTTAGCTTTTTATACACACCTTTTTTCTAATTCTTTTATAGATTGCTGGTTGTATATAATCCTTCAATAGTTGTAATTTAATGTATGCGTTTAATTATAGGTCGATTGTTAAATCGATAAAGATACAATCGAAATGTCATATTAATTTGCCATACACGTTTTTTAAACTTTTTGTAGTGCTTACACATTAGTTTTAAAATTAACTAAATTCCACTGAACATGGCAAACTCGACTATACATAATACTTTGTTATAATTTTAAAAGTTATAGTTTAGTCTATGTTTAAAATAGACTTTTTAGATTCTAGTGTGTAACCACTACTTTATTACTTTTTAAATAAATAATATCGCAGTTTTAAATTCCCAGCAACTTTTTACAAATTGTCTAGTCTGGTTCGTTCCAACTTTTATTCTATGATGATAGAAATTAAAACAGATAAGAAATTGGAAAATTCATGTCAGTTTCATTGCATAGATAAAACGTAACTACAATTTATGGTAAACGTAGACGGTTGAAAATATTAATCATAATGTAACGTAGATCGTAGTTGTTGTTTGTTTATTAATCAAAATAATTAAAAATGTTTAAATCGAAATATTGAATTTGGTTTATCAACCAAACTTAAAAAAAAACTCTGAACTTTTTTTGCAATGTCAACATAATTAAAAAAATATTTAAAAAGCAATATTATTTACTGAGAATTTTTAACTGCCTTTTAATCGATAATCTATTTTTTTAATCTGTAATCGACACATTATTTACTAAAGTTAAATCATGTTTATGTAGTTTGTAATGTTAATATAGTTTGGATTTATTGTGAGTTGTATTTGTACATTAGATTGCGACAGCAACGAAATTAATTCCACGAAATAGTTTTTTTTATAACACGACAGTAAAACTTATTTTTAAATTGCATTTTGGTTATAATTGAAAGATATGGAATAAAAAGGTTTCGAAGCTGTCAATAATTTGTATCAATTTCTTTTTAAAAACAATAGAATTTTTGTAAGTTGAAAAGGTTTCTAAATGCAGAGATCGTAGTGCGATTTTCCAATGACGTAACTAATATTACCATCCCTTTTACTCCTTTAAAAGACAGAGACAACAATAATATGTTACGTCAGTTGGAAACTCCCATTTTGTTTTCTGTAGATTCTTGCAATTTACATAACATCGAGAATTTTTGTGTGGAGTGAAAAATCTCTATTTTGTATTACGAAGTGAATATTGTAATGATGGTTTTAGAACATAAGTTATTCTGTTCAATAATTATAATCTGTTCAGTGAGTTGAATTATGAAAACTCGTTGAAATGTTAAAATTTTTTCCCAAATTGTCAAAATAAAAATATATATTGACAAGTTTTTTGGAACGAATAAAATGTGTAAAGTTTTCAATATTTTGTTTTATTACGGTCAATTCGACGGAAAGATGTCCGAGCAAGTTAAGTGGTAAATACATATCAACCTTATAACATTCAGAAAAAAATTGAGAATTGTATGGCAACATTAAATCGTTTCAGTTTTGTTTTAAGCCCAAAATGAAATAATGTTCATGAGTTACCACTTTACAAATATATGGCATTTTCCCGCCTTTCATTAGCCTAACCCAAAAGTTTTTCATGCATTCAAGAACATACCGCCACCGAATATGGCGAACACATTATCTGTACCACAACGTTGAATCTATACATATATTAAAAAATTGGACGGTCAGTAATATCAGAAGAAATCTCCGAAACGGCCGATTTCGACCGGACTTTCACTGAAGGGTAGCGGACATAAACAGACATAGACTACTTTTCATCCCGGAAATAGTTACGGTTCCCGCGGGATACACTGATTTTGTTTTTTTCATATTTACTCGATAATTCCGCAACGGTTTAACATCTTATTGAATTTTGTTTTTAATAATTCGTAATATTGTGAGGACGAAGTCGCGGGCAACAGCTAGATATAAATAAAACTCCAAAATATTGCTTAATACAATTTATTTGATATCAATTAATTGTATTACAACGACCCATACATTCTCGCACAAACACTCACACAAACATACATGTTGCGGTCCAAGTTACATCTACCATAAAACTACCGTTAACTCTTCAACTTAACGTCTTAATTAACTTACAAAATACTTTATCATACATTTAAAAAGAAAACCACAAGAGTCCGTGCAGACATTTCACACGAAATGTGAGAAAAAATACGTGCTCAAGAAAATAATCTTAATAAAGGCAAAAGAAAAATGCTCTTAGCTTAAAGAAACCAAAAACTCTTATATTAAAAACCCTAACAAATTATTTAATTACATAAATATCCATAATTTTTAAAGATTCTGACATCATCACCAGCTCACTATACGTCCCCACTGGGGGGCTCGGAGCCTGCCCTAAGTAAGGAGTGACAAGGCAAGTCAACCACGCTGCACTGCGGGTTGGTTGACTTCACACATATCTTTGAATTTCTTCTCCGATATGTGCATCACGATGTTTTCCTTCACCGTAACGTCGGGGAAATTATGTACATATGAAATTCGAAAATCATATTGGTACGGCGGGATTTGAACTCAAGACCTGTATATTACAAGTCAAGTGCTCAAACCACTGAGCCACCGACGCTGCGTATTTAACGTGGGTTTACACTGATGAACACAAAACTCTGAATTATCGATTTTGTTCAATAGAAACCCATGTTTAATTTTATTGTAAGGATATTTATGCATTTAAAATGTAATTTTTACTTATATTATGAGAGTAAATAAACTCCAATTATACGACGTTTTAGCAAAAATGGTAATCTGTTTCTAATATATTAAATCTATAATTGTTTACTTAAATTCGTTACATTAAATGTAAGATTTTATGAACAATTTTAAACTTGCAGTGAACGTGCTATTCAATTCCAAAATAAAGGCTGAAAAACGATAATTTTTTTACATTTTTAAGTCAGATTTATTTTTTCGAATAAAAATATAAGCAACTATATTATTTGTATAAAATAGTGCATTACATTCTATTAAATAGTAATATTTTAAATACATACAATTCATTTCAAATACAGTTTTCGTTATTTTTCAAACATTTGCCATATTTTTTACAACTCAACCTTGTAACACTTTCAACGCTATTAGACTTTCTTTCCTATAAAACACTCGTCAGGAAAGTAAATAGCAAAGAGCGTGTTAACTTACAATATAGCTTTTAAAAATCATAATTCTTGTAGAATTCTGCGGTGATTACATTGATCTGTATAAATGGATAGGTCTTGACTTGGAAATGAAAGCTATTGCTTCGTTCCATTAAATGCATTTGATGTTAATAACAGTTAATTCATATTTTTTATTACTTCCCAATCCTCGCCACCTCTATAGTCAGTGGCAAGATGGTGAAATATACACATTTTTTAGCCTGTCCATTTATAGAGGTCAGTGTATTTATATAAAAATTAAGAAGTATTAATACAATTGTCACCGCAGAGTTCTATAGTATAGTTAAAAAGGATATTTGACCCGATAAGACAGGCTGGTTTGGTTAGTTCTGTCAAAAAATACGTAAAACCATAGCCATAGACATAAAAGGAGAGAATCTATGAATTATTATAATTCAATCTGAGTATTGCGTCTGATATTCTTATCTATTTTCACAAAGATTTTATGTCACTTTACATTGATAGGGCAGTATAGACTATACTGCCCTTTTTTGGATTTGTATTTTTGCATGTATTGAAATAACTCAACTACTGGGCTGGATTTCAAAAATTCTTTCAGCATTAAAAGGCTTCGTTATCGGTGAGTAACATAGGGTATATTTTTCATTATTTCCGAATTCCACGAGGACGAAGTCGCGAGCAACAGTTAGTATTCAATAACATTACTTATGGCCACCAGGTCAAATATCCTTGTGGTTGTATAAATATATTTGTCAAATGTCTTTCAAGGTGAAGGTGAGTTAACCCTTCATATGCTGTCAAGGGTTATTTCTTGTCCGTGGCCGGCGGCGGCACGCCCGTCACCGCGGGGGTGGAACTGTTGTTATTACTGCCACCGCTGTAATTCTATAAATACAGATAATTTGGTTATTTTTTCCACTAAGCGACTTGTCCTATTCTTCTAGTGTAGCTACTAGTATAAAATATGGCAGTCGTCCTCGCCTAGTCGCATAAATCAGATGAATATAGAAACGACATTTTAATTCAAAGTGTTAAATTATAAAGATTCGTTTCAGTATTGGGCCGAAAACCAGCTGGTTGTAGAGAAAACAGACTTGAAACGTTCTCAATGGACATGGACATATAACACGGGTGTCTTAAAGTGTAGCATGAATAGGCGTTTACTTAGCTAGGGCGTACTTATCGACATTATCACTTAACAATAGATGAGATAATAGTCAAGTGCTAGTTTATGTAAAAAAAAAATTAATTTACAAACCTGGTACTGCTGCGCCCAGGCCTGCGCCTCCGCGCTGCCTTGCTGCTGGCCGCCCTGCGCCTGCTGGTACTGGAAACAGAGCCCGTGTGACGTCACTTACCTGTCTTACCTCTATGGCCACGGTCACAAAACTAGCGAGGAGCTGGGCACAGTGGGCTAAAACCTCAGTTTACAAAGACATTTTCACCTGATGTTTCGAATAATTATGTAAACAGTGATTCAGCCCACTGTGCATCACCCCACTTCTCACTAATTTCGTGACCGCGGCTTTTATAGGACTGGACATGCTACAAGTCGTGCTACTTTGGCTCTTAGGCGGAGACATGGATGGCAAATATCCCCCTCCAACAAAATACATCAGTATTTTTATCAGGCAGGAGAAGAAAAGGTGATTTCAAATGTAAAACATTACTTTGAGAGAGAATCAGGTGTCATGATCAAGAAGGGAGTGATAACTGAGATGACGTATGACAGAGTTATGTGGAGGACAAAAACCTGTTGCGCCCTACGGGAGTGGGATACGGAGGAAGATGAAGTAAGATATATTGTTTGAGTGTTACCCCCGGCCAGCCGTGCTGCTGCTGCCACTGCTGCCATTGCTGCCACTGCTGCCACTGCTGCGCCGTGTAGCCGTCCCACTGGCCCGCCGCGCCCGCCTGCTGCCCCTTGCCCGCCGGCCCGCCCGCCGCGCTGCCGCCGCCCCAGCCCCAGTTGCCCCAGTTCACCCACCCTACACACAAACACATCAATATTTACTAAGTTGAAAACATACATATACTAATATTATAAATGCGAAACTTTAGATGGATGGATGGATGTTTGTTAGAGTTTATAGCCTAAATGGCTGAACGGATCTTCATGAAATTCAACACAGATGTAGAGCATAGTCTGGATGAACACATAGGCTACTTTTAATACTGGAAATAGTTACGGCTCCCGTGGGATACATTAATTTTGTTTTTTAATGATTATTCGATAATTCTGCAACCGTTCAACATATCTTATTGAAATTTGACACAGATATTAAACAAAGTCTGGAGTACACATGGGATAAAGTTCATCCCGAAAAATGTCCTGTTCCCGAGGGATGAGTAGTTTTTTGTTATTTAAATAGTTCGTACGTTTCCTAATACCACGCTGACGAAGTCGCGGGCAACAGCTAGTTAATATTTTCTACACGTGTGACAAACATCAAGATCCGTAAAGCTCTGTGATTCTACGATAAATAGTAACAAAAAATTGTATTTACTATATAGTGATTGTTAATGATGGCTGCAGGGTGAATTGAAATAAACAGCATGTAGTTACGAAGTGAAAACATATTTCTTTGTCCGTTCACATTCTTTTCATAATTGACATTGAAATAGGAACATGTCACAATTTAATAGTAAAAAATATAAAAACCGTTGGATACCTTGTACATATAATACAACCTCGTTTCTCAACAGTGACATTTACTGTCGTGGATAAAGTGTAAATATATAGGACATTACCTTGGTTCTGGTGCCAGTTGCCCCAGCCGCCCCAGTTGTTGGCCCACTGGTTCCAGTTCGCCTGGTTCTGAGTGTTCATGCCCTGGTTCTGGTTTTGGTTAGGTCCGTCCTAAGAACAAACAATAACACAAATATTTAAATTTCACGAGAACAGTGTCGTGATACAATTAAAACTTCTACTTCTTGCGTTTTAGAACTTGGTAAGGGAATTGAAAGACACTTTTTAATTATTAAATTTCGCTACATCTCATTTAAAAAATCTTTATAGATATTGTTATACATCTATACTAATATCATAACGCGTAAACACACACTACATAATTACTTGCGTTCTTTTTTATTACAAAGCCCTACACTTACGATACGCTTTAGCCTATATATTATCAAGATATTAAACTTAGGGGGTAAATATATTGGAAAAAACCGTCATGTGGGAAAGGGACCAAAAACTACAAGACGGTAACATCAAGGAAGCAAGGTTGCCATAATAACGATAATTGCTATTGAAAATTTCACAAACGTAAACAATGAAATAAAGTGTTTATAATTTAATGCGCATGAAGCTGCACGGAAACAGCTCGTATAGTAATAAAGTACACATAAATTTTTTAGTCCACTTTGGCATCATGTGCATACAGCCCCTCAGTAGGGGAGGGGAGTGTGTACCTTGCCCTGCGGCCTGGTGAGGCCTGCGTGCGGGCCCGCGGGCCCCTGCGCGCCGCGGCCGCGCCCCACGCCCTGCGGCGCCGCCCCGCCGCGCTGCCACGACCCCATGTTGGCTGCGGAAATTGTACTACATTACATACGCGTTTTATTATTACACTACTTTTATTTTAAACAAAAAATCCGACAGACTCGATATGAAAGATACGAGAAAGACGAATCTAATTACACTTCAATTTCTGTCAAATATAATTTAAGGATTTGAACTTTAATATCTGTAAACAAAACTTGTATGTCTAAACAATAAAATAAAATATTCATATGATGCGGATGAAGCCGGCATGGAAAGCTAATTTGTAATATGATGAATGTAGCATTTTTTTAAAATTTCAGTATAACTTACCCGGTCGCTTGTCCATGTGCGTGCCGCGGCCGGGGCGGTCCCTGAAGCGCGCCGCGTCGCCGAGCGGCGGGCCGCGGCCCCGGTCCCCGCGCATGCCGGCCACGCCGCGCCCGCCGCGGAAGCTGTCGCGCTCGTTGCGACCGAAATCATTGTTTCTGTAAACCAACAATACACCATTGCAATCATTTTATCTAGGTCATGAGTGTAATCTCTATATGTTGCCACACCAATATTGTATTCTGCGCAACCACTCTCGTGGGATGCTCCGAACCAAAATTTATGAAAATTTTAATACATGTTTACCATATAAGTGAGAGTTGTATTCAAGTTTGATAGTATAAAGCTAAGATGTGCGATTGCCAAGTATCTTAGATAAAGAAAAGTGGAGGAGATTGACAAAGAAAGCTGACCCCCAATATCATATGGGTCACAGGTTAGAAAGAAAGAGTATAAAAATGTTGAGCTTTGTTAGATTGCATAGGCTGACCTCTGGTGCTGCGGGCTGCCCCACTGGCGGTCGAAGCGGCCGGGCGGGACGTGTCCTCCGCGCTCGCGGCCGTTGCCCGGGCCCCAGCGACTGCCGCCCCCGGCCCCGCCGCGCGCCGCCGGCCCCCAGCGCCCCTGCCCGCCGCCCCGCCCGCCGCTCCACCTGTCCTCTACACACACAAAAGTACTACCGTAACAATTCATTGTGAACCTCACGACTTACAGTGTTGTAGAAAAAAGCCAGGTAATAATATTATGTGGCTTCTTTGATGACACAATTATTACCAACATATTTGGTAATAAAAAAATTGTTATAAAGTTTAAAGGTACCAACTGACAAACGAGCCGTTGTTTTACGCAGGTGAGGGAGAGAAGTAAAATAATGGGTTAATGACACTAACGATCTCTCTCGAAGAAAACGGAAACTACCGTTGTGTCGTTTTACCACTATGTAGATCACGCATTTATAGACACGTATGCCGTAAAAAATTTTTTGCAAATGTGCCATGCCATGTGTTGTCTCTGTGTTTTTCATAAAAAGTGTGTGAGGGATGGGGGGTAGTCGATACGTCACCTCTGTCCCGAGGGAAGTCCCTGGGGCGGCGGTCGTCCCTGCTGTGCCTGCGGTCGTCGCGTGCGCGCTTGTGCGGCGGCGGGTTGTCGCGGCTGGCGCTGCGCTCGCGCTTCTCCCGCTCGCGCACCACGCCGGCCGCGCGCGCCTCCTTGTGGAACCCCTCCAGCACCTTGCGCGCCTCCTCCTCCCCCAGCTCAGCGTATATCACCTCGTCTAGCCAGCTATTCTTCTCTGGCAGCGTGAAGTTTGCTACAAAACATACATTTTACTTGATAACTGGTAATGGTCGTTCGCGGCCAAAGCGCTCGATCGCACAAGAAAACGAATCGATTCATCGATATTCGTAATTATAAATCGTTTTATAAGCACGAATGCAGCAGAAGGGATTCGCTAGCCGGTGCGTGTCGAGGAGGGCGCGCGAGGGCGCGGAGGGCGCGGCGGGGTCGGACAAGAGAGCGAGAGAGAGAGGGCGGTATCGTCGCGTATCGGCTGGCTACCAACCTTTCATATCCACGATAGCCCCGTCGGGCACTTCCTTGCCGTCGGTCTCTTCTCTTCGCTTCTGGCGCTCCTTGTACGTGTCCTCGTCAGTGACAACGACAACGGCGACGCGCCGGTAACCGTCGAATTCCTTCAACTTGCGCCTCTGGGCCGACGGGTATACGTTCGTCTGTTTTTACGATACGGCGACATACATACGGCGGTCACCGGCGTCGTTAATGTGGAGCAAAACGAATCATATTATAGCAACGTCCGGGTGCGTACCGCGAGCGACACCTAGAACAAGCTCAATAGAGATCCCAGACGCTTTAGTATCTCACTCTGGCGTTCGTTTGGCAAAGTTTTAATCGCTTACAAACTAGGCTACTCACCCGGCTGCATCTAGAAACGTTTATAATATAAGACAGTTAAACACTTGGCCAAAGCGGGTTCGCGGCGATCTCGATTGTTCCTGATTAAGTGGCGGCAGTGTCGGGCGCGGTGTGGTGCGGTGTGGTGCGGGGAGTCTCACCTGGTCCAGTATGAAGTTCCTCCTGCGGCCGCGCGCCACCTCCAGCAGCTTCAGCACGCACTTGGCGCTCTTGGTCACCATGGCGTCCCAGCGGCCCTCGTAGCTGCTCCGGAATGGCTTACAGTCCACCTGACACGGAAGACACGCGGTCAACGACAAGCACACATATATACGTCACTAGCTCGCCACACTTACAACTATCTTATATCTATAACAAATAATGTTATATTAGGATACCAGGGACTCTCAGCGCTGACAGGACAGCCTTCCTCTTCAGCCGACGATCCACTGGTATCAATTAACAGGGCCTAGATGTTCGACCGCTACAGGTCTGACTTTTTTTATTTATTTTATAATTATTTTGCAATAAATGTTGCTGTAATTTGCACCCTGTTGAAAATACAGAGCAATATTAGTTTAGAGCTATATAATTAATGCTCTCTTTTTATTTTACCTTCATACCTATTTATGCTGAAAGGAAAACAGATTATTCTCTTGTGTTGTGTAGTGTTATGTTTATTTGTTATGAGCAGTTTCAATAGCAGATATTTTAATTATTATGTTTACTTTGAAATGCTAAATAATTGATGTAAATAAATTACCACTAATCTATGAACAATTATCAAACTTCAATTAGCACTATTTGATTATTTAAGGCTTAAAACTAGTAAAAACTACGACTAAAAAAGTTACTTTTCAATACTAAAATATTATAAATTTAATTAAAAAAATATCAATATATAGTATTTCAAAGACTTCAGTGTTTAAAAATCGTAAAATTGTACTGCTATTATTATTTATTACATACAATATAATAATGTTTGTGTGTGTGTTTAGTGTAAGTATATAACGAAATAAACCTACCTTCATCTTATCGAACAGCGCACCAGTAGACAGTATGTTGTATCTCTTGTTGGGGTTGGCAGCGATGTGGTTCTTCACCCAGAATGTCTTGCCGCTGCCCGGCATCCCCACCATCAGTATCACCTACCCAGTACCATTATTATTAATAATAATAAATACCTAGATTTAACATTATATATCCATCACAGAACAAAACATGCGCAAAAAGCTCTTGTATTCGATTCGTTTATCCGCCGTTGAAATTCTAGAAAATTGTAAAGTTGACGAGTTGATTTTAAATACATTGACAGACCAAATAATTCAAGAACAAATATATGTACCGTTCATATATTTGTTCCGCCTGGGATTTGAACCCAACACCTATTCAAATATTCATAAAAGTTGTTTTCGGTTTTTACATTTGATGGTTATTTTCGATATGTAAAATTGCATCCAATTTTCTTTATGTTGCATATTCCAGTCTTCAAACGACGATATGAATCCTTTACTAAAAATTCAATTTCTCAATAGCTAATTGCTATTTCTTGCTTACATCCCTTGTCGTTTAAATGGCTACCACTACCGCCACTTTGAGTACATTATCACCAGTTTCCCCAAGAAATTCATATCCCCCAAGAAAACTTTATTTCCACACCCATTTCTTCAGGGAACGAAGGTAGTTCCGTCAATATCATGATGTATGGTCACCAGCAGTATCTATGGTAGTTTTGATATAACTGTCACCCCACAAGTAGGTGTAGCCGACATGACATCGGCGTGGTAGCCCCTACCTCCAGAGCGACGGGCGCACGTTATGGCCATATTTTGTACATCGGGCCGCCGCTGCAGAGCCCAGGCGGACTATGTATGAAACAAAAACACAATTTCACCAAGATAAATGGAAATATCAAAGTGAAGTCATGTATTAATTTAGTAAACAAAATATTAGTTACTTTTCATATTGCCAAATCAGCCTTGTACTTCCGTTTTGTAGACGAGTCTTGACACATCACCTAGTTTATTGTAGTGTGTACGTACTCGTACAACTGTCGCTAATGTCTTTCCCCATATCATCTGCGATGATATAATTCGTACATTGTGTCGTTTGGTTGCGGTTCACATACTACACTTTTGCATTTCCTACTAATTTATAGTCACGTTTTTATCGTATGTAGATTTCAGAGTTTTTAGTTTATTTTAGCACTTATACTCCGTTACATGAATGTAGCTTAGAAACAAATTTCCACACCAATTTGATTCATACATATTTCTTATACGTAACACATTCCTGACACCTGAGAATATCTTCCTAGCTTTAGCCAGCGCTAAAACATTCCTTTATACCTACTACCATAAAAACCTTTGAGATAAAAAATACTTCAAAGCCCTTATTAGGATTCACTACCAGTTATACAAATCCTCTTGGTTTGCTTGTTTTATTACAAATTTCGTCGTTAAAGTTCTAACAACACGGAAGTCAAAAATACCAACTTTTTAGGAGCATAATTTTGTAAAGATTACTAATACACTTGTGTATATTTAATTATAGTTCTATTTAATATAGAATACTTGTTTCATGATGTCTGAAACGATGCGTCTAGCGAATGACATCAAAATAGCCAAAAAGTGACTTACATGGTATTAGAATGTCAACGACAATGTACGTTGTTCTGTTATTTTGCACCTTTATAACATTGTAACTATGATTAGATAGTACAAAGATGTACATTAGAGCTGCACTGACCTCGCAGTGAGCGGCGGAGGGCGGCGCGCGCGGGCCCGGCAGCGCCTGCGCGTGCGCCAGCAGCACGTAGCCCGGCAACAAGTGCGCCTCCGCTCCGTCCAGCTCCTCCGACACCACGTATCTACCATGTATGGATTGTTACTTATCTATCTATTCTATATACAAATAATAAAATCGGAATGTCTGTAATATCAAAAGAAAAATTCCAGGTTTCGGGAAGATGATGTATTTGCGTTGCTGATAACGAAAATCGTTTTTAAAAAAAATTGTCGTCTGACTGTCTGTCCGCAAGCCGCGTTTGTTAGGGTAATCTCCGAAACGGCTGGGACGATTTCGACCGGACTTTCACTGAAGGGTAGCTGACATAGACCCGCATATTATAGGCTTACTTTTTTTTTCTTAATATTGCGTGGACGAAGTCGCGGGCAACAGCTAGTCTATACTAATATTATAAGGAGAAAGGATTTGTATTTTTGTGTATTATAACTCAAAAATTATTGGGCCGATTAGAAAGCTACGTTATCGCTGAGTAACATAGGCTATATTTTTAAATTTCTGTGGACGAAGTCGCGAGCAACATGTCCAATATGACTTAACCCTTAAAAGCGTGATTTTTCCAAACCTTACGAAAAAAATAACATTTAATGTATTTCATATATGTATTAATTTTTTTGTCTTTTTTAAAAATGTGTATGTTGTTTACATACTATTTATTTATGTTTAAATATTTATTACCAATGATAAAAAAAGTATATCGTATCTCGTACAGAAACGCAAATTATTAGTAAAAATAATTAAAAATCAGTAAGTTCTTTTTAAATGAATGATTTTTGGATTTTTTTTTATACAAGTGCGCATTTAGGGGATAATGGATCTTGATGTCGTCACTGATGTAGAACATAATCTAGAGCATAGACTACTTATAGTTCTTTAAAAGGCAATAGTAAACACTCACCTAATTACATTTTTCATTCGCTTGTCTAATAAAAGTCCTTTGAGAAATTCACCTTCAATCATTTCTTTTTCAACATCTGTAAAAGAAAATGATTATTAAAAAAAAGTAAATGTTTGATTCAAAAATGAGAAAACCTGTTTTATACATATTTTAGAAGTGAATACAATAACAAACTCATATAATTGACGATAGAAGTAAAACCCTTACTCTCACAGGGTTCATCTTTAACTTCCTGTTTCTCTTCTTCTTTATCAGATGTGGTTTTCTCCTCCTCCTTCGGCTGCAACTCCTGATCCACCGCATGGTCTGTTTCCATCGGCTCCTTCTTCACTTCGAAGTCACCATTCTCTTGCTGAAAATAATTCAATTATTAAAATGTTAAGTACGCAAACTAACAGTAGTTTTTTTACAAATATAGAAAAACACTAAAACACAAGTACTGTTACTGTCGAAGTAATTGTGTTTGTATTAACCAAAGACATTTAAGATATATAGAGATATAGACTAGACATAGTAAACAACATTTTTTCACCGGTAACTCCTTTGAAAGGTACTATGTTAGTTGTCAAGTTTAGTGCCACCTCATGTCCTTGTATTGACATGTTATAATATAAATCATTTTACAAAATTTTAATAAGCTCCATCTTTTATTATAAAATAAACTAAACAGCGTTACAAAATAAAACATAAACAATTAAGTTTTATTTAACGACACCTATTGGTAATTAATTTCGATACAATTAATCATATTGACGTGTGGACTATCAATAGACAGTGTTAGTGGATCATGTGAAAAATGTTTCAAGTGAAGTGTCAACTATGCTTCCTCTATATATTTGTGAATCTCTTCGTTATCATATTACCTTTTAAGATACAAAACAAATTTAGATACTACTACCTTGGTCTCTGTTGACTCCTCAGCATCCACCTTCTCTGATTCCTCTTGTGTTTCTCTTTCCTCTTTGGGCTCATCTGCCCCCTCTTTCCTCTCCTCCGCTTCCGCTTCTCTCTCCTTCCTCTCGCGCGATGTTCTATACCTCTCCTGTAATGTACAACAATATTAAATTGTTGAACGGATCTGGATGAAATTTGGCATAGATAGAGGATAGTCTAGAAGAACACATAGGCTACTTTTTTTTCCATGCGGTGGGAGTAGCAGGCGAAACCTAGTATTATATAAAGAACATATATCTATATAGAAAGCAGATGTGATTCTTACATCTCTCTTCTTCTGTCTATCCTCTCTCTCCTTGCGCTCCTTCTCCCTGCGCTCTCGGCTGCGTCGATTGGCTTCCTCTCTGAGACGTTCGATCTCCGCTTCTCGAGCTTTCTTCTCTTCTAGTACTTGCTCGATTGGAACTTCTATTCGTTGGCGTATGACTTTAGTACGTGTGAGCAAGTTGTACCTGAGAGTAAGTAAAATCAACTATAATTACAAACATTTACTTAACCTACAATAAACAGACCCGTTTTAACTATGTTATTAGATTTGTTCAGTCGAAGGACGATAAGATAGAGAAATTATACTATTTCTGTGTGTCCCTTCCTCTGTCCATTAAAGGTAGGCAACATAACTGCAAATGGTCGTTTCGCTATTTTGACAAATTAAGGTCGCTTGCGTGTTAGCCACCTTAAACTATTATTAAAGTAAATTTACACTTAGGGAGACCCTTAGGAATTTTAATTGCTGACGAAGATACCTGTACATCTAGATATAGCATATTCCTTTCCTTGCCTTTTCCTTCTTTTTTATCTACATAGATTTTCCTTTCAAAAAAACTATTACGTCCTCGGTCTTTGTTCCATCAAATTAACTATCACCAAGACCTAAACTGTTTCCCTTCAAATTTTACCTTTAAAAAAGTTCTAAAAAGGTATTCTCACCGTTCATATCCTAGATTAACTTTATAGCAGATATTCTTAGTCAAGATGTGTGGATATAGAGGTCTATCTCCGAGCAGGACCTTGTCGAATTCGTACGCGACGCCGAGCTCCTCGCCGTTCAACGTGTACGATATAGTACAGGGAGTCGACTCCATGTCCTGTGGATACAAACTTATATTAACAAAGAAAAGACATACATTAACATATCTATGAACTGAAGATTAGCATTTTAAAACTAATTAATCTTAAAAAAAGACATTAAGATTTACCATATATCTATATTTATATGTACATTAATATAATAAAGCGTAAAAACACTTAAAGCGTACTTAGCGGCCTTACACTTACGACACGCTTTAGGCGTTATTTTCACGTTATTAAACGAGAGTGAATAATTTGGAAAAACCTTATATCATAAACTACAAGCTGACATCAAGGAAACAAGGTTGCCATGGTTACAGTAATTGTTATCCAAAGTCAAAGGCCTTCGTTGTCGTTGTGCATTTGACATTTTGACATTTTCAATTGAAAATTTCACAAATGTGAAGAATAAATTAATGTTTTTACAATTTCATGCGGATGAAGTCGCACCAAGACAGTTGGATTTTAATATAAATTTTATTATTTTGTCTACTTTAACCGATAAACCTCTACATTTATCGGGAATTAGAGTTTTACAGTAACATGAGTAAAATACTAACAAGATAAGCTCCAATAACATCCTTCTCAGTGAATAATTTCCCGTATTCCTTGAACTCTCCGTCGTTGACAGCGCGGCCCGTGTTCTCGTAGCCCCAGCTTAGACGACCGTCGCCTAAACAATCATACAAGGTTATATATATTTTCAATATATTAGGAATATAAAACCGACGCCATATCGCGGCAAATATACATAATTTCTTTGCTTTGTGATATAATAAAAGGGGACATTGAAATCCCTAGGCGTAACTAGGGCTTTGAAAAAACAAATACTTTAGTGGCAAAAACAATTCAAATTTGATGGAAAGTAGATCGAAAAATATTTCGTACTTACAAAATTTTTTAGGATTAGACAAATTTCAAATATTGTTAATTTGATACATTGATTATGAAGTTGTTATTTTGGTTGCGATCCCATATATCATAACATACGGGAGTAATACAAAATATTATTCTACCTGTATAGATATATCCCGGTCATACATTTTATAACAAGGTTGTATCTCACAGGAATATTAAATGACTCACACAATACTATCTTTCATAGTAAAAATCTGTTTTCATTTTAATATTTATTTTGCAATAACAATGAAAATAATATACAATTGTCTATATATCAAAATCGGAGTGTCTGTAATATCAAAAGAAAAATTCCAGATTTCGGGAAGATGGTGTATTTGCGTTGCTGATAACGAAAATCGCATTTAAAACGGCTTGGCTGATTTCGACCGGACTTTCACTGAAGCTGACAAAGACCCGTATATTAAAGGCTACTTTTTTATCTTAATATTGCGTGAAAGAAGTCACGGGCAGCTGGTATAAATTAATCTCTCTCAAGGAATGAAGCGGGGAACAGAGCAGATTTTTATTTTTTTAACAAATATGTGTATGTTCTGTATATCTTACCGAGATGTAAACTGGAGTCGTCAGTTGACCAGCCCACTCTAAGTCCGTTGCTGATCACCTCCTTATCACCCGCCTCAGTCGTTGTTACTATTGTACCGACCCGCACCTGATTAGAAAAAAAAACAATCAACCCCACATACTTGAAAGCTTATTAACAAACTTATGCCCGCGACTTCGTCCGCACGGAATAAAACTTAGCCTATGTGTTCTTCCAGACTATGTGATCTGTGACAAGTTTTTACCAAATCCGTTTTGGAGAAACATAGTAATAAACATCCATACACTTTTGTTACAATATTAGTATGATTTATGATATATTTAATATTAATATATATATGGTACTTAATGGCTTTATTAATGGAACA
This sequence comes from Papilio memnon, assembly GCA_003118335.3. Classification (NCBI taxonomy): domain Eukaryota; kingdom Metazoa; phylum Arthropoda; class Insecta; order Lepidoptera; family Papilionidae; genus Papilio; species Papilio memnon. The sequence goes on along the minus strand of LD688970.1, from coordinate 1,887,276 downwards.
CGGAATAAAATAAGACAGTATTGATAAATAATTATTGTAATTTTGTTTGCGATTCCATACATCACAGGATATAAGGAAGTAAATACAAAATATTGATCTACCTGTTTAGCTAGCATATCATACATATTGTATGACAAGATATATTTGCTGTTCACAGGAAATATTTAATGAATTAACATGCCAGTAAAATAGAACAGTAGGCAAGCCAGTAGTCGATATTTCGAACAGTACTATTGTACTGTTGCGCGCAACTTACGAGGGTACTTTCAGACCTCTTCCGCCCCTCGCATCACAATAAAATATTTTTATAACAGTTTGCTATTAAAATATTCAAATGCAAGCCTATTCTTTATTTACAAACCAACAAGAATATAGTCCACAAATTTGCAATGGTTTTACAAACGGAGATTTCAGTGTCTGTCAATGTTACTAGCTATCTCCAGAACATCGCAAGAGATAGC
>LD688970.1:1859038-1885555 GCA_003118335.3 Papilio memnon | reverse complement strand
ACAAAATAAATGTTTGTACCTCAACGGGTGGAGTTAGCACTTCATTGGTTACAGCCACTGTCTTGTAGAAGTTACTCCAGCGAGCTTTCTTCTCCTGCTTGCGTTTCAAGCGTAGCAACTTTATTGGATCCTAGAATATTAGAACTTTACAATGTCTTTAATCAAATTAAATGATATCTTCCTAGAATTTCTGGCAATACACATTTCTTTCATGTATTTTATGAAATCAGTCATTGTACACAATTCCTAAGCAATGTAAACTCCTAAAAACACCCAGAATTATGTTACATACATCTCCTAAGATATCTATACATATAAATATTATCAAACAGAAATGTATTAACTGAATATTGGATACGCGGAGATACTATATGCTTACCATTGACCAAAAATTAAGAATATTTCTCAGCATAATGAAATTCCAAGTAATATTCATTACGGCACATGTTATTTGCTGTATGCTGTAGCAGACTATCCCTAGGAAATATGTACAATGACCAAAATATGTGTTTTTAATATATTTGAAACACCATTTTACACAAAACAGCTTCATATTATCTACTTATGTTAGGAATAGTTTAGTATAGAATACCTAATTATCGCACATTTTAACATATAGACTAGATATTACTGGCGAGATCATTAATGAAAAAATTTAAAAATCTAGTATTATAGCATATTTAATGCCTTGGCAAACCTTTGCTTTTTATATATAAGTATTACACATGTAATAGACAGCAAATCAATGTTGCATTCAGTGTTAAATTATTTTTAAAGCACTAAAACATTTCATTAGACAAAAATCTAGTGTAAAAAACCGATCTAGATTAAATTAAGTCAGTGTATAATCTGTATTGATACAGAAATTTGGAGTTTCTTATAATATTTTGTACCTTGCTCATCTCTTCAAATTTCTTTGCATCATCTTCCGCTTGTCTCCGCTCTCTCTCTAACCTCTCCTGTTCTTTTATAAAGAGTCTTTCGTTTAGTAAAGCCCACTCCTCTTCTTCTGTCAGATCAAAATCTCTTTCTCTACCCTAGACAAAGGAACAATTTGATTACTTTATTTTTGTTAGAGAAATGTAAAATATATAGCTATTGCTCGCGACTTCGTCTACGTGAAATTAAAAAAATAGTAAAAACATGTCCTATGTTACTCAGCTTTTTAATGGTGAAAGAATTTTAAAATCGGCCCAGTAGTTTTTGAGTTATTTCAATACATACAAAAATACAAATCTTTCCTCTTTATAATATTAGTATAGATATGTGAAAAAGAGATGACAGGCAGTTTCTGTATTTACATACCTCTTCCGAGTCTCTCCTATCTCTACTTGCACTCTCTTCACCTCCATCATGTTCCATCTTCTGTTCATTCTCCACCTCTTCATGTTTCTCCTCTCGACCTTCTCCATCATTGCTCGGACTTCCAGGTTCATATAAATCAGATGGATTAACTGTAAAGATAATAAAAACTTTATTTACCTACATTTAGACATATATGATAGAACGATTAATTAAACTTTTTTTATTTACATTGGTTTTGAACACATCAAAACAACAAGGAACAATAACAGGTCAACAAAAACGATTTTTTTTTCATTTAAAGGGATATTTAATGTTTACAATTTAAAGATATATATTTCCTTACCTTCTTTTAGTTGTTCATCTCGATCAATGGATCTTATTACTTCACTCTTGCTTCTGTTGATTAAAAAAAACAAAATGATATTCAATTGATACACATTTTACATATGAATGCACATAAAAGTTACTTTAGTTATAGTTTATTTCAGCCGCGCCTCAGTCCATGAGGATTTAAAAAAAAAAAAGTAAGTAAGTTCTTTGAGACTATCCTCTACATTTATACCAAATTTCATTGAAATCCATTCAACCGTTAGGTCTATAAACTCTAACAAAAATCCATCCATCTTTCTTTTTTTTTCTTCACATATATAAATAATATTGGTATGATATTTAAAAAAAGACATTGCTCATAATTTTCATTGGGGTCATATCTATATTTTATTTTTTAACACATTTACCTTGAATTAAACAATAGCATTTTAAGCCTAAAGTGTGTTTTCCTGTATTTTCCCATATACTAGTCTATAGTGAGTCTGCCTATATTAATAACAATGTCCTTATTATATATTATCACAACAGTTGAAATTAACATTTTAAATATAACCCTAAATCCCACACTTAGTTTTAACTGTACTAAATAGAGTTCAATTAGAACTGACTGACTGTAGCGGGCTTTACAAATGAACTTGACACTTCGGCCGATAGTTATTTTCATTGTATGGTTTGCAAAATATAATTCTTGGATGGAACAAAGATTAATTGATGTAAGATTTTACTGTTATAAAAAAATCTTTTCTTGTGAGCGCTGTGTACGCCTGTCATCTGTGTGTTCTGCTTTTGTGTTTTTCTTTGTCTATATTATACTTAATCTAGTTGTGAATAAAAAAATAAATAAAATACTGTTGTCTTTCTTCTGTACTGAGTAAGGTCAGCACAAGATATGAGGAAGTCAGGAAGGGATTTGCTTTCCAGCAGAATCTCAAGTTACAGACTATAGCAAATGTTTCACAACTTTTACTCACTCTTGTTCATTTAGTACTTCTTTTATTTCCCCAACATCAGGTTTCTTTGGTGATTCCACTATTGGTGGAGGTTCAACTTTCTTTGGTGATTCCTCCTTGACAACCTCCAGTTCAGGATCTTTAGGTACCTCTGATTCTGTTTTAACTTCTTCTTCAATTGGTTCTGGAGGATCTTCTCTTACCGGCTGTAAAAATATTTTTATATTATATAAACAGAAAATTTGTATTTTTTCTTTTACAATACAATTTTTGTAATAATTTTGAGTATCACATTGATATCTTTAAGATGTTATACATACTATTGTAATCAGATTACAATAAATTATATCTTAAATAGTAAATGTAAACAAACCTTTGCCGGTGTTGCTAATCGTGAAGTTGAAGATCTTCTAGTAACTCTAGTAGCTGGAGAGATTTTCTTCGGAGTTTCCAGCTCATCCATATCCTCTGTACTGGTATCCATGATAGATGTGTCCGGAAACACTGTAACAACATTACATTGGATCAAAAATTATTTTTGGTCTTACAAATTTCTGGCAGCTATAATTTTTGTTTATTTATATACAAGTATACATATTGTTAAAATTTTAATTCTTCCTTAAAAAATAATAGTATATTTCTCATATGCGTGATAAAACAGGGAAACCAAATAAATGGTAAATTAAATTGCTACTTTCAGATAAGCTATTTGTTGACAAAAACTGTACATATTAGCTTCAAATAGCATGTAATTAAGTATTTACAATTATTTTGTCTAGTTTTTATAAGTCGACTGTTATATCTGATATTGCATATTTTGATGAATATATTTTAGGTTCTCCGCATTATGATAAGTCGACAAAAATACTGACATCAGCTTATAGAGGAAATAATGCCTTTTTTATAATTTTTCAATTATTCTTTAATCGAACATGGCGGGATTTTGATGCACGTGCTAATACTGCGCATAATTAGAAAATTCGCCAAAGTATGGAGGTTATAATTGTGCAGTACATAAAAAACATTTAGCATTATAAATTACCTTTTTCAGTTTTAGCTTCAAGCGCTTTCTTCAATCGTTCTACCAATGCCGCTTTATTACCCTTGGTGTCCAAACCAAGAGCTCCAAGCTCGGATCTAAGATCCACAACTTTCATTTTAGATGGATCCATTTTTAACCTTAATTATTGTCCACAATTCACAGTCAAATAGTTATATTACACTACGTATCACGTTTTAACAGCCATTACATTACTCACAAAAAATATAACACTTAAGCGCCAGAACAAACTAACATGGCGTCACGATCGTGATGATGCGAGGTTAAGCGGAAATTTACGTTCCATTTTACCATCTTGAAATATTAACTAATCGATTTCTGTTTTTATCTTGTTTAAATTATATATGAAACTCTTCAAAAATGTTTGCTTTAATTAGTTTGTTAATTTTCTGTTACTAAAAATATAAGATTATCATGCGATCGAATACAAAAGTTATTTTCAAAAACAATGTTCTGTGAAACGAACAAAGTTAAAGTAACACGTTATCCAATCAAGTTCAAATAAAACTGGCGGCAAATATATGTTGCCAAGGTAAGAAAATTATATTTTTGAAGAGGATTCAAATGGAGAATTGACTTTATTTATCATTATAATAATAATTAATTATTTATGTACGTTGTTGTATCCCCTAGACTATGAAAAATTTTGTCGCCAGGAAGTGAAAACATATTTTGGTTTGCAGGTTACTTAGCAACAAACGAAACAGTTTATTATGAGAAATTCAATGAGAGTTTTTTACACGGCAATAAATTTTACATTTTTATAGACTGTATACATAATGGCGCGAAAAGAAGAACCAAAAAGTATGATTTAAATAATAGAACTCAAGTTACTGTGACTATATGATTTATTTAATTATTTTTCTATTTTAGTACAACCCAACAATGAATTGGAAAAGAAAATTATAGAAGCGTTCGAAGTATTTGATCATTCAGGAAAACAAGTTGTGGATGTTAGAGAAATTGGGACGATACTGCGCTCCTTAGGTAAATGTAGTTAAACAAAATACTACAAAAAGACACACAGTAACAGTACATATGTCTCATTTTTCTTGTCCAAAACGAATTCTTGGTAACTAGGTATACTAACTTTGTTGATAAGATTACTAATTGAATTAATCTGCACATACAATACGTCCGATTTTTTCCATTTTAACATCTACAAACTGGCTTTCGTTAAATAGCCTTCTAATAAAAGGTTTCAAATGTATTTTTTTAAATATTACCTTTGCTTTGAGGACATTTACTTACGTTGTGATATAGAATTGCAAAAAGTACACACAGTTAATTTATATGGTAAAAACTATATTTAAGGTTGCTGTCCAACGGAGGCTGAAGTGCAAGAAGTCATTTTGGCGACTGAAAACAAAGAAGCGACAGGGAACGTACCCCTTATAAACTTTTTACCTTACATGTGCAAGGCGATGATGGGACATAGGTGAATATTGTGTAATTTTTAGTGTTTACTCAATTATTATAACTTTTTTTTAATCATATATATTATATTTATTTATTATTTTAAAGTTTAAAACATTTTTAACATGGATTAAAATTATCTACAATCATATTCAATTATAGCATGGCTTACCCAGTGTAACGTATATCAAGAATTCAGAACTTCTTTTGAATGAACATTAATTAAATTTGTACACGTCCTTGCCGTAACTAAAACGGTTATACGTGTATTGATATCGAGATATACAAACGTTAAAAACGCAATGGAAAAGCTACATAACAAGTACCTACTTTGTACGGTAGTAAAATTGGCGGTCATTCGTTATTTCGCGCCTTTTCACAGATAATAAAATGGCAAAGAGTAAACAACGTTTTCATTTACACGCAAAAAACAAATTCACATTTAATTAGATAGTGTTTTATAATTTCGTTTCCCTGCTTGGTTAACGATATTTTTTCCTTTTAGATTTTATCCCGCAAGTGCAGAAATATTACTTGCCGCGTTTCGATACTTTGATAAAGACGGTCGTGGTTACCTTACTAAAGAAAGATTTACTCAGTTGATGTTAGAAGAAGGAGAACCTTTCTCACAGGTATAATGTTTCATTTTATTTTTTAAATAATTGAACATTATTGTATTTCCTCGGGTGCCTTACTAAAGTATTTTGTTCCACAAATGATTTGATTCTTCAAAGCTGGATATTTGAGAAATATGATACATTTTAGGAGGAATTCGATGAAATGATGCAAACAGCATTGGACCCCGTAACGAGCAACATAACTTACGAATATTATATCAACCAATTAATGGTACGTACAAATATTTTTTTCATATCTTGTTTCAAAGGATTTCTACTAAAACCCAGATATAAACTATTCATAGGAAAAAAATCTTTTGAGTTTGGTTGCTGCCACAACTAGAAAAAAAAAGTTGTATTTTAAAATAGTATAATTTCATAGTCATAAGTAATAAAGAAAAAAAAATAATACGTTTGTAATTTCCCGCTCTATACTACACACAAGGAAGTAAAATATTGAGCAGCAATTTAATAATGGAATTAAAAATTAATTATTAAAAACTAATAATTCTAATTTAATTGTTTAGTTGATCCAGTTTACTGGATCTCCTAGTGCGGATAGTTCTCGGTGTGACAACACTTTGACGTTTTTTCATTGGTGTATCTTTGCCAGTGACATTTATCAAATTGGCATCATTTGTTTTCGATTCAGTGTTACTTTCATCAACCTCTTGTATTGTATCTAAGTTTTTAGCATCATCAAACTCCTTGGTGGGAGAACATTTAATATTTTCAACTGTGTCAGTTTCAATATCCGCTGAATCTTCCTCCTTTACTACCGCGTCAATGTTTATACTATCGGCTTGTTCAGTATCAGAGGGTTCTTTATTTTCAGAAACGTCATTTTGTTCTTTTTTAATTGTAGAAAGAAGATCAGTTATTTGATTTTCAAGATCCGGGCTCAGCATAGCTTCGGGTTTCTCAGCGTCTGTTTTTTCCTTAATGGGAGTTGTTGTACTGCTGAGAGCTTGCTTGTCGTTTGTCTTGATTATAAGTTTGCAATTCCCTGCAAAATGTACAAATTGTAATTGAAATTTTATGCATATAGTATTTTAATAAAAACAAAGACAAATATAGCGGTATAAGCAAATATAACAGTTAAAATCGAAACAAAAAGAATAATTTAGACTAATAGACTATTTTAATGGCCCAACACTAAAAAAAAATCTTTAAAACTACACTTCGTAAGCGTCGCTTACATTGTGACACAAGTAAATGTTTAATGAAATTTGGTGATTACACGGCGTTATTATTTAAGACATTGTTACATATTTTAATAGTCGGTCAGTTACTTCAAATAGGATCTTTTTTCCGTTTTCTTATCCTTTAATAGGAGTGAAAAGTGGAATATATAACAATATGATTTTACTTCCAAAAAGCAGTTTCTCAATTCATCTGTATGTTTTATTGTTACTGCATATCTCGACTCCTGCTTGTCTTTTTTTATATGACGGGTAGTGCGTTTGTTATAGTGAATTTAAAAAAATACTTACCAATAACAGTATCGCTGGCAGAGACCGCCCTTTCATAGTCTTGTTCATTATTAAATCCAACAACTAGTAGATTTTGAATCACTTTATGCTTCTTAATTGTCACCGCATTGAGTGATGTGAAAAATTTATATGCATCCGCTCTATTCGGGAGAGAAGGTTGACCAAGTACCTGGAAAAATTAAATTATTACTAACGACTTTGACAGTTACTTAGTAATAATAAAACCTTCTAATAGTGAAAAAACTTTTGCTGATGTTTAGTACTTTGTGTTAATTCAATACATACAAAAATAACAATTATAAGTATAGATAAATTACTAGATAAAACCATAACATAGGTATTCTTAAGTACAACAATATTTAATCAAGTTTTATTTGATTAACTAAATTTTGTATACAATTCAAACTGTTTCAGGAGGAAAATGAACCTTAATGATTATCCAAAATATTTAAAGTTACAACTTTAAAAGATAAATTAGATATATTATTATTAAACATACCTTAACAAAGTATTGTTGAGGTTTAGGGGTTGCCAGTTGTGCTGAATCTTCTTTCAGCGCAGATTCCAATGGTTTTGACTCTTCATTTGTTTGGTCAAGATTATCTCCAGTTACATCATTAAGCGTCTCAATTTGTGTATTTTCATTGTTTTCAATTTCTACTATAGGCTCTTTTTCATTTGTATCAAGATTATCAGTCTTAATAGGGTTTTCTTGTGTTTTCTTATCATTTTCTACTATAGACTCGTCTACTTTAGTCTTGTTAAGGTTGTCTTGATTTTTTTTATCAAATCTCCTCAACATTCTCTTTCCTGTCATATTTTTATTTATGAAAGTAGTGATTTCAGATTCAAGATCTAACATCTTTATAATTTTCTGCAAGGTGAAGGATAAAAGGTTAAACATATAGCTACTGTCATAAAAAACACCATTTTTGGTATCATGTCTAGATATGATTTCAGTCTAAAATATCGAGAATTACAAAATATAAAAGAACACTTTCTTCTCATAACTATATTACAATATCACTTTATATCACTACTAGCTTTCGCCCGCGACTCCGTCCGCGTGGAATATAAAAAAACAAAATGAGTAGCCTGTGTTCTTCCAGACTATCCTTTACATCTATACCAAATTTCATCGAAATCCGTTCAGCTGTTTAGGCTACAAACTCTAACAAACATCCACCCATCTAAACTTTCATATCTTTTATATTAGTATCAAGTATGAAGTATGATTACCACAAATTAACTATAAAGAAAAATGTCATAATGCAACATATATAACTTGAAGTTCCTGTATTTAATTTCGACTTTGGACTAAAATGCAAAATATTAATAGCAGAATTCAAGAGAAATGAGACACACATGTAATACAAACAAGTCTGTTTCTAATAAGTATTTGTACAGCCTTGTACGGTTTGTTATAATATCCGACTTCTATTCAAGACTTGTACAAAGTGTTGAAATTACCTGAGCATATTTAGGTAGAAGTTGAGGTAAATTTTCTTCAATCAATGCAATCGTCAATGAATTCATAAATTCTTGTGTTAATTGAACATCCCTATTTGTTTCCGTTTTTTCATCACCAGATGCATTGATTAGTGGCTGTATTAATTTTCTAACTTCAACATCTTTGCCCTCACACAATTGTTTCATCTACGAAAATTAAATCAATTAGATATGATAATTACATGTAAAAGATTTCTTTTATAAATTATATAAATACTGTCAACTTCTTACTTTGTCAAATAACTCGTCCAATCTTTCTGACATGATTCTTGTAATATTTACTTTCAAGTAACTGTCGAAATCTAAAAAAATAAAAATTTGTTAATATTGTTTATGTTTACCCTCAAAAACGTATACATCTTTGTTTTCATTAATTTCCTTACCTTCAACAAATCAAATATATTTATTAATAATTATATTTCCAATGATACAATTTTTAATGTTTATCAAAACGAATGCTTTCAAAAGCTTAATCAAACAAACAATATGACAAATTATAGATTCTGGCACGATTATAATAAAGTGTTACGTAATACTCAATAAATATTACAAAACGGGCTGAGGTAGCAATAGCTATGTGGTTTCTGTCAAAATACATTCCAAGATAATTCAGCAAGTAATTATTTTGCAATTCACTGCAAAACGGAAATGTAAGGTAAAATGTCAAATCTTTTGAGGGACAAATCAGATCAGACTATTAATAAGTCAATATTCAATAGACACTTTTTCTTTAATACAAAATATCTCTGCCCGGAGACAAAACACAAACTAGCCCAATAGACATGTTGAGAAATACAAATAATGGCAACCCTGCATGTAATCTAAAGACTTCATAAAAGAATGAAATTTTATATATAAAGTGAAGAAACAGACCTACAAAGTATGTAATCAATTGGCAATCTTCAATTCATAGGGAATAGGCTATATCAGCCTAAGTTTCTTGTAGTATAGTAATAAATAGGAGGTAGTTTACTATAAGACAATAATTATCTACATAGCACAAGTTTTGTATAGATCAAAGAAATTGTTCAATAAATACCATAAATTCTTTCAACCAAACCATGTTTTGATACAAAATAAAAATGCATTTACTGATCAGAGCTGAGTAGTATGGGGCTTGTTGAAAAATCTTACTAGTATGAATGCAAAACTTTGGATGGATCGATTTATGTTTGTTACCATGTAAGTTCAGAATGGCTAAACAGATAACAAGAACAGAGACAGTTGGTTCCGTATTAGTGAATATTCTACATATTTATGTTTAATTCCACACCAAGTTGGCTAAGGTGACAGTTACTATAGGATAAGAAAAAATTGATGTATTGCATATTATTCAGACGGACAATATTGCAAGAAAGGTCCTATATGGACAAAAAAATTCTAATTTTGGGTCATAGTAAATATAATAATCAGGAAGGTCTACTGTGTAAGGATTTGTATTAATACACCTCATGGCATATTCATTTAGCAATATATAATTCAGTGTACATACATTGAATTAAATAAAATATAATAAACCATGAAAAAATCACGTTTTTTCATCGTCCCTAAAAAAGATGTAATTAAGCAAAACACTTGTACCTGCATTGACATTGGAATTATCCAAAATATGCTTGTCAGTATGTGGAGGGTATACCTCGCGATATGCAGCCACTATATCGTCAGGCTTTCCCACCGCTCTGTTGAGCATTAGAGACATCAGCCGTTCACGAATTGTTTTCCTTATGTAGCGTTGCATATGTTTAGTATTGAAAAACGTGGTAGTTTCTTCATCAATACAATATTCGTCCTTCATTTTCTTAACAATGAAGCCCAAAGCTAACCCTAATCGACCGCTCTGTTGTTTACTAGGCTCTTCAGTGGCGCGTAAAATTGGCAACTGCATAGGTTTTGGAACTGGCTTATTCTTCGGTTGTGCGGGAGCAGGGTTAAATTGTGTACCAGTGTAAAACTTGGACCTGACCCTCTTGAGGGGCAAATCTGACATATGGCGACCTACTGGATTTGACACGACGCCCATGAGAGGCATCGGCTGAGCTCTGATTGGAGGAATCGGAGCGACATATGATCCATGTCGCTGAGAAACAGAGCTTTGGTTGACAACGAACCTATTCTCATCCCACACATTGATCGGGGGACGTCTTTTCGGTTGTGTACCGCCAAAGCTACGCTCAGAACCACCATCATAAAGATGAGCAAAGTTTTGAACGCCACTTTTGGTTTGGTAATATGGTAAACTCCGGGAGGGTTGATCACTTTCAAACGGCCTCTGAAAATTGTAAGAAATGTTGACAAATTACATATATGGTTGGTATAATTGAAATTTAGGCGACTTACAATGCTTGTAAATCTAAAACTTCATTTGATTATACCAACTTGTTTCTGATTTCATATTAGTTCAGTACAAGTATAATTAAGTGTCTAACAAGTAACACAAACTTTGCCGTGTTACATTTTGCATATTATGAGAAATTTAACAAACATCTCATAATAATGCAACCAAAGATTTTACTTACACAAACATTATTTACTATGTAGATGTATTTTTAGATAAATACTGGTTATTTATTTGAAAATAATTTGATCTGATTCAGGGACACTAAAACGTAATACAATTCAGCAAATACTAAAGAGAATGTGCGTATGTTCTTCTTATGGATATATTATAGCTTAACAAAGGAAAAATCGGTAGATTTAAACTATGTTAAAATCACAAAATCCTGAAAATTATACATTTACCAGCAATAAATCATAAACTTCCTCACCTCCAAGAACTACAAAAAGGGGTAGTAAATAAAAGAGTGGTTATAATTTTAGTTAGTCTTTCATTACCTTTCTAATGTTGACTCGTTCATTAACAAGCCTCTGCTGTTCATATTGCAAAGCATCTTGTTTTCTCTGCAACAATTCCATTTCAGTGTCCAAATTCTAAAACCAATTAGATACTAATAATCTTATTCAGCCATCAGTCAATAATAATTTATGTTAAATACAGTTAAGACGCTAACACAATAGTTTTGTCTTTGATTAAATCACAAACATGAAAAAATAAATAGGTAGATTACTCTAATGATGACAAATTACCAATACCTAAAGATGTCTTCTTGAATGATCATTTGCAATAAATGTTAAGCTAAAACTAAACCATTATTGTAACTGCTATATGGGTTTAAACTAAATAACTAAGCTAAGGATCGGTCGACAAGTCTACAAGTGTTTCTTAGATGTAAGTTTAATATTGATTTGTACAAATACAAAACGAGATTACAGGTCGAATCTTCCATAAGCCAACTAAGTAAAAATACAATATAGTAACAAACACACTTTAAAATAAGTAAAATACTTACACGCATATGACCTGATACGAAAGGATTGGAGGCTCCACCGCGACCACGACCGCGTCCACGCATCATATTATTACGATTCATGTTTCTTTGTTTAACACCGGACACCGGTGAGTTATGAAATATAGATTTCAACAATAGTCTTGAAATATTAAGTTTAAAACAAAATTGGGTCGTAAAACGAAAATCAACCTTTTAAATATTGATAAACTGCCTGAACGTCTCGGTCAATTCAACCAAACAAAATGGCGTACAAACACAAGACAAGGCAAGAGAGAGGAAAGAAATTATGAAAGCGCAGATAAAAAAATATTGCCAACATTGTCAAACGCCAAAGTTTTAGACAAATATCAAATAATTAAAAGGAAGTACTCAATTCGTCTGTATTTTTTTTTCCTATACATTCATGTAGACTTTTTTATAGTTTTCCTAAACTTCCACGTACCCATCCATTCCTGTATATCCCAATTCCCAATAAACATTTCACCATTAAAATCCCAGGTTGCACCAAAACATGTTTACGAAATAGCTGACATACTTGAAGAGGAGAGGAAAAGATTGGAAGAAGCAGCACCTAAGAAAAAACGAGCTTCGGAACTGTTGCGCGAAGCACAAAAATAATGATGCACAGATAATACAAGTAAAATATAATGCAAAAGCATATTGATAATGTATCAATTTAAACATTTATCTGTCGATATTTTAATTATTATTGTAGTCTTTTGGTATAAAAGTAAATAATACAAATTGGTTTTTCCAAATTTAATTTTTTTCCTTTTATTTCCAGGTCGATGATGAAATTGGCGACTCGTCAGAACCACCAAAATAAATTACAATTTCCCAAATGATTGTCGGACATTTTAAACAATAAAAACCAAAGCGCTTTTTACATTTTAATTCCTATCCTTTATTTATGCTTTCGACTTTAGCCAATATTTTTTGCACTATACGTTCTACAAACAATTTGTTTAGCCATTGCTTTTTATGTTAGAGGTCAGAATTATGCACATTTACTTTAACCAAAGTGTATTTAAGCAAGTGTTTATACAATGTTTACAATAAAACAAATGTTACAAGAATTTTTAATGAAATCATTCTACATCTGAGCTACCACACTCGTCTAAAACGATCCCTTCAGAAATCATCGAAAGAACTTCTATGTCCTCAATTGCTAAGTGTTCATTAACTGTGCCTTTTGATGTTTTTTCGTCATTTTCATTACCTTCATTATCTACCGTCGGTTCTGTATTTACTTCGATATCTTTTTGTTGGTTAACATTCGTTTGTGTAACTTGCATTTCTTGTAAGTTATTAATTTTGTCTTCATTAACTTTGTCAATATTTTTATATTTTTCCTTATCTTGTGTTGGTTCAGTTTCAACTTCGATTTCAGCAGACCTGTCTATTTTGGTTTCAATATTTCTGGCATTTTCGGTTTCATTAATAGCTTCAGTTTTATCAGAAACATTAGATTTGTTATTTTCATTGCTTTTATCTTGTGTTTTATCGCTTTCTTTTACTTCTTCAAGTATTCCTTTTGAAGCCTTATTTGCTACTGTTATGTTACTCTTTTCTCCACTATTATCATTGTTTATTGTATTTTTATCGTGTTGTAAGAAGGAGGTTCTCAAATTCAGCGGACATGTTCTGAAATTGTAGCACGCTTTCACATTCACTCTAACCTTACCTGCGGAAAGATAAATAATTCTCTAAATTCTATTCATGTAAAAAAAACGTTACGCAGATTGCTTATTATAAATGCGAAAGTTTGTATGTATGGATGTATGTTAGATAAACGGAATCCTCTGATCAGCTTATCAGATATAGATGAAATTTGGCATAGAAGTAGAATATATTCTGGAAGAACACATAGGTTACTAAGTTTTTTTTTTATTTCGCGCGGACGTAACCGCGGACGACAGTTAATTTTTAATTAGTTATTCCCTGGCTGTTGCATAGTAACTATATTACAATACTCTTACTTACCACAATAAACAACTCCATCTTTACAAACGCGATCGTAATCTTCGTAATTGCTGAATTGTGCTGCGAAAATCGGGGAAACATCGCTTATACGTTTGAATGTTTTCAACTTGTATTTCTTAATAAAGTGCCCCAAAGCGCCTCTTTCAGGACGCATTTTGAAGAGTAACTGTAAAAAAAAATCCATTTAACCCTTAAAGGTATGATTTTTCCTTTAACCCTTCGAAAAAATCATATTTAATGTAAGATTGGTATTATAATAAATGAAAAATAATACAAAAATCTGGCATACAAAAAAAAATGTTTTTTTCCAAGCGCTTGTATGTTGTTTTTATACAACAGTGCGCATTTAAGGGTTAATATAAGTCATCATCAAGCCTTTTATCCTACAGAAGGTCGGCACATTTTGTAATTGTCTTCCATACAAATATTAAATTATATACCTTTGCATATAAATTATTGTGAATATCCAACAATCTCTTGGTAATGTTCAATCCAATAACCTGTAAAAGAAGTTATTATTTGTCAAACAATTGAGTATTAGAGATTTCTATGGAACTAAATATTATAATTGTCGTTAATTTTAAAACTCCTATTGTTATCCTTCCACTTGTATTTCTTACGTCTACTTTTCTTCTACAGGTAGGAACCGTCTTCTTCAATTAACTTTCTCTGTTTCCTTTTATAGTTTATACTCACGTTTCTCAAATCATCACCAGCTTCATTACGAATCTTCTCAACGACATGCTCTTCTGCGACACTTAAAGGCTCGTCGGGGAGTTCTTGCCACACCTATGTTAATACAAAATATACTTTACTAGCTGTTGCTCGCAACTTCGTTCGCGTGAAATTAAAAAATAATGAACAATCATACCCTATGTTTCTCACTGATAATGTAGCTTTTTAATGGTGAAAGGTTTTATGGAATCGGCCCAGTAGTTTTTGAGTTATTTCAATACATACAAAAATACAAATCTTTCCTGATTATATTAGTGTAGATTTCGAATTCACAAAGCTTTTTCTGTGATTCGTAAAGAAGAAACCAAGGTTACCTTAATCATAATATCTTCGAGTTCAGAATTCAACGCGCTAGACAACAGAGGACTGAGCTCTTGATATTCTTTCGAAGATTTATCCTCGGCATCGTCTTTTTGTTCTTTAACCACCGCTTGTTCTACTGCAGGGACAAGAAAAAAAATTACCTTCATTTGTCATTTCTAACAAAAATACTTAGTTTTTATAATGAGATAATTTTACCTGCTTCCTTCGATGTTGAAGGAATATTTTTTAAAACTTCTGTCTTGGACTTCACTGGTGCCTTTTTAACTGATGTTTCTCCTCCTGCTGGTGGTTTCGTTTCTGTTACTTTTTTATTTATTTCTTTGTTTAATACCGGCTTGCCTACCATGATTGCTGTGCTATTATTGCTTGGAAGAACTTTTTTCATATCTTTTATAGGAGCATTTTTCTTCATCGGAAGGATTTTTTTAGTCGGTGCCTTAGTTAAAGCTGGCTCGTATATCATTGGACGCTTAGCTGGTTCCCGCATATACATTGGCATTGTCCTCTTCATCGCGATAGGATTTCTCATCGGTTCTTCTCGAATGAACTTCGGTTTGAAAACTTTTGCTCCTGGAATAAACGATAGTTAATGTAAGTAAATGTAACGTAAAAGGCTACATCCCCTTGATTCAATCCGTGTTCTTTCTACGCTAATATTTTTCTATTTGCTGTGATTGAGAAGAGGCGATAGTCATCTGACAGTAAGTCCGTTTTAAACTATAAAACAATAAAATAACTAAAACCAAAGACTAAAAAATAGAGTAGCTATTGGGCAAATCCTTGAATATTAATTACATGTTAGATAAGAACTTTAAATGTGGTCTAAAATATTATGTTTTCAACAATATTTTTTCTGTAACATCAGGCCCAGGTCTCACTAATCTGAAATGTATTAATATATTCGAAAGACACTCTTGTTTGGCTGAAAATGAAATATGAATTCGTTTCGTAAATTACAAAACCTTGCAGCGCTGCACGAATCTCACGGAGAACAAGTTTTGTATGTACTTAACATTTAGACTTCTTGGCTCCAGACAGAAGCATCCTTATTTCAGCATTCTACTGAAATGTATTAAATGTCCCAAGCGACATATATTTCAGGTAATGATTAGAAGCAATCAACGTATTAATAAATTCTAAATTAAACCAAGCAAAATATAAACGATTCAACGATGTACGAAATCTCCGTTACATTCTCCAACCTGCCAAAAAAATAAACTGCCTTTGACATTTTTAATCCGTTCATGCAGTGTTCAACTTTTAATTCCAATGTAGAACATGCCGTTAGCCTCACGTAGAATACAAGTGCTTGTATGCTAAAAAGAAAGGAACGAATTCAGGATATTTGATCACGAAGTTCAACCACCTACCTCCTAATTTATATCCACCCCTGGAAAACACTTCTTTAAATGACAAAAACAACTTATTCCTGTACTAGTTTAGCTGCATACATTTTAGGAATCCGTTGCGATATGTTAAAGGGCAATAAGGAATTTTATTATTTAAGACTCCGATAGCTAACCTAAAGTAAACAATTTGAAGCATTAAATAACTTACATTTTCTCGTAGATATACTTACCGAAGATAAAGTATAGATGAGCCAAGATTACAGTCAATCAGCGCGCGTTTCGTGAATGTCACAAATTCAATTTTCTTGTGACACTGAAATTTGTGGGTATCTGTAAAAAAATCGCTAATAAGTAAAAGTAGCGTTAGATGAACAAAATGGATGAAATATAAAATAAATATACCATTTAAATATAAATTCCATACTTTTTATAATATTATCCAGTTACGAAAGTCCTGTGAAATTTCTTCTCGACCTAGTCCTAATACAATTGCAACTGTAAAAAAATCAAACATAGCAACCATCCATTTATTGTAAGGAAAATGACCCAAAGATCCCAGAAGTCATTTGTAAATAGTAGCTATATGTAATCTGGAGTAATTCACTTGAAAAATATATTTTAATATAGGTAGTTGAAAATGGATATTACTTACCTTTTCCTTTCAAATCTTCTAGGATGATATAATTTTAAAAGTAACTGAAACAATTTATTATGACCTATGTGCTTCATGAACTCCTTTTCCCCTTAATGGAATAACAAGTAATCCCTAAAATCCCCAACATTACCTGGATCTTTCTAATTTTCATAAAGACATGATTGCAAAATAGTCGACGAACGTTTCAATTTTTGATTAAACGAAAAATTTAACTTTTGACCCGATGTTATGTTAGAAATTTAAAACCGATGATTCTAATAGCATCTTTCGAATCCGACATCAAAACAATGGGAAATCGGTCCGTGTTCATCTCATTGTCGATGGATAATTTATGGTACATTATACGCGACGCAGCGAATAATATGAATTGCAGTTTACTCATTAAGGAAAAAAAATTATAAATATTCTGTACCCTAATGTGCACATCTATTGATAAAAAATACACTATTGCTTATTTAAACTTTAATTTACTTAGCTTACAAACAATTATATAAGGTAATTTTTAAGTTCTAACAAAAGATACATATGTTATTCAAGACAAATTACATCTTCATCTTCAGACGATATCTCCATATTGGTTACGCGCAGAGTATCTGTCGTTTCTTCTTTAAATCGATTAATCATATCTTTAAGATTAGGAACTTTATAATGATATTTCATTATAATAGTTTCGTTTCTGCGATTGTCTTTTGAGTAATCGAGACAAAAGTTTAGTTTTATGAGTGCATCCAGAGACTCAAGATCGACGTCAGCGCGATACAGCATTTTTGAAGTATTTTTCGTTGTGAAAACTCGTCCGTCCTTCCACAGATTAAACTTGAGCCCTCTCACACCACGATTGGACATCTTGAAGTTTTCTACTACCTTTTTGGGAGTTAAGCTATGTTCATACGGCAACAGACACGTCATCGTAATATATTTAACGCTTACCTTTTCCGCTTCGCAAACTGTAATCGTGTGATTATTTAATTTACGCAAACGTAAAGTCTTCACCCATTTCGCTGTTTCAGTATTTTCAGGAATAACGCAAAAGTAACCTGGCTTACAGTATCCGTATTTGAGGAAATCCGTTCTACCTTTACCGCCGTCCTTGATATATTTATATATATGCGATATTAATTCTTCTTTAATCTTGCGAGCGGTGGACACGCTAACTGGAGTATTGTCTACGCACAGTTTAATTACATGCGGTGCTTCGGAGTCGATAGCCGGCATCGGAACATTCTTTTGATACAGATTTGTAGAAACTATTGATGAAGTCTCTTCGAGGCCGGCATCAAATGCATCCGTGTCGATTGCTACCGCTCTCAGGAACACTTGAACTTTCTGAAGCTCGTAGCTTAAAGTCATTTTATGCTTTTCCAACGCCCTCGCCGAAGACGGAGGCATATCAACGTACAACCTCGTCCCCTTTTCGATGACAATCTCTCGAACTAATTTCCACGTTTGGATATTAACATTGCTTAAATTTTGATTCTGCATTATAAGCTTCTTCAATGGGGGTATAGTTCTTGTTTTCGGATGTCCCGGAAGCCAAATGGCGGCACGCTCGTTTACAAAATCTTCTGATGTATAAATGATAACATTAAAATAGCCAAATTTCGAAAAATCCAGCTTTAATAACCAATTCTTAGACAATTCATCACTGGTCCACACCACATATCGTGTATCTTTCTGCACACCCCTCAACGTTAAATCTGGCGTCCAACCGTCGTTACTCGTTTCTGAAGCGTCTACTATACTTTTCACAATAAAATCTTTCAAATATTGCCCTTGCTTGTCGTTGAAAGGTTCAAAGTTGTCCTTACATAAATACAAACAATACCCTTCTCGGGCCCAGTCCTCTTGGATGGTCGGCGTTGGTTCCACAGGTGCCATTACCATAGGGAACATCATAGGCACCATCGGTACAACTGGCGCCATAACAGGCGCCTTATCAAACTCTTCCTTCGAAACCACACAACTTATATTCCAATCTGAAACTGGGTGAATAAAAAAAATCAAGTTCAAAACCTAACACGCGACAAATAATATTGTAAAAAAAAACTTACTGTTCGAATCTGCGGGTAGTTTATTATCTGTAATGATGAAAATTGAATACATACAGAAAAAAAAAATTAGTCGACTTAATGTTAGATGAGGGTTTGTAAAAAAATATTACCTCTCATACTGAGGGGAGAACCACTTCTTGAAATTGGGACAGGACTTGTCGACACGTCTGAAACAGCACATTCCGCGTATTAAAAGTGGTCCTAGTGGTATTGGCGTAGTAAAAAAAAACATTTTAGTTGATCATCGTTAAACTGCTATAATTAAAAAAGAAAATTTACTTTGAAATATCCAATGCCATATCCCTACATGTTAAGGGACCAACGGGTAGGAATCAAAAACAACCTTAATAAATATTGATAAACACCGAAATAAAGTCAGATTTTCTCAATGGTACTTACTAAACAGTAATTCTTGTTTCGTGAATGATTTCGTGTATTTTAATAAGTGTAAAACTATTAATAAAATGTATGTCAAATGGAATTGACACATAAACCCCGAAAACAAATCGATTTTTAACTATACGAATCAACTCAATAGACCTTTTTCATATGGTTTTAACTAAATAAGAAGTAGAAAATCAAAAAGGTAATCGAGGGTACCGAAAAATATGTAGTAAAACTTAAAGTTATTGTTAAGTAGTTTCGGCAGTGGAAGTACACGGTAAAGTTGGAAAGAAATCAGGATGAGATAGAATGTTAATGGCGTATTTAAAAACACCATTGACTATTGTTAACGCGTTTATCTGGTAACGTAACGGTCGATTGTTACTGAGAATTACTTAATCCTCAGAAACGAGATTATCTTCATAACTGTTGCTTAAGAAACTATTTATACGGATACATTTCCGTTTTCACGTGCTGCAATACCTTTAGAAAATTTCTTCCATGCTTAGGATAAAAATGCAAAAACATAGTTGTTCACAAAAATCCACTCAGGCTTGTTTTTAAAACACAATGGAAGATGCGCTTACCTGGTGCAGGCTGCTTCAACAGCCTGATTTCTATCGGAAACTTCGATAGAACTTTATCGAATATCTTCTCCATACCCTTTACGCCGTGTTTTTCTTCGAACTTGATGACGATTTCTATAAATGACACGTCTTTGTCACCAAACATTTCAAAAATCATGTCCTCTATTAAAATCTTGAGTTGTTCTTCGACATTATGTCTTACTTTTCCTTTGAATTTTTGAGCAAATTTCATTAAAATTTTTCTCGTTAGGTCATCAACTGCTTTATCTCTTTTATATTGAATCGCCGGGGGTAAGTCACTACTGACCATTTCTCCCATCTGTCTTGGGTTTTTATCAAATTTAGAGTGGGAAGCTTCGTAAAAATCTTTCTTGAAAGGCCCTTCTTTTAGTTTTTTAAAATCATTGTCTTCAGGACTACGTTGATCACGAATAGTAAATCTTATCTTTGAATTTCTCTTTCTTTGATATTCTTCGGTTTTTCTTGTAAGTTCAGCGGCTCTGCTGTAAACATCTTCTATTTCTCTATCTAAATTTTCTTGTCCCAAGTACAAACTTTCTTCTCTGCTATTGAAGCTTTGATGGTAATCGTCTCTTTTATGGCGGAATTCAAGAAAATCTTTCTTGATCTTTTCTCTATTCTGGAATTGCTCTACTCGTGGTTCTTGATATCGAGGACTATGTTGTTGAAATTCATTCCGACGTTTCATATCAAAATCTTCGCGAGGTGATTTCGATTCATTTTGATTGGGTGAGTACTTATCAGACGATCTCGCCCGAAGCGGTGATCGATCACGAAGTTCTTCACCTTGCTGAGGTTGATGATGCGAGTCCCACTGTGGACGAGATAGGTTACCAAAATATTTTTTGTCTTCACGATCGTAGCTATGACGATCTTCTTTGCGGAAGAATGTTGGATTATCTTCTTGTTTTTGACGAGCTTCAATTTTTATCCAGACAGGTTTCTTGATATTCTCTTCATCGTGTTGACGATTTGATTTGTATACGTTTTCTTGACGTTCAGGCCAAGACGGTGGAGGTGGTGGCTCAATGTCACTGGGACTGCGCCTTTTCTCCAATGCCCACGAGCGACGTGGAGATCTTGGTGACGGAGAATGTCTCCTATACCGATCCCTAATAGGAGAGCGGTCCCTTCGATTCGGAGAACGTGACACTCGACCCGGTGATAGGGCCTTGTTTTCGGGCTGTATTAATACCGGCCTTGGATAGTCCCCTCCCTTTCGCGAATCATACTTCGACACTCCAGGTATATCTCGCCTGTCTTCAACTGGCTTCACTGGAGGCTGATATGGTTTTTCTCTTTCTTGCCAATTGGGCCGTTGATCGCCTTTCCGAGGATCTGGTGGATATTGTTCAGTTTCCCGGCCCTCGGGAGGGTAGCCACCTGAGTACATAGGTTGATTTTGTGCCTGGAAATTAAAATTAGCCTTGCAAACACAAAAATACATTTCTAAAAAATAATAAAACATAAATGAACATAGTAAACATATAACACTTTTTTCATTAGCATATTGATTGCATTAAAGTTTATTGCAGTGTTGCTGGATTTACTCCATTTTTTCCTTCAAAATAAATGGGAATGGCACTGAATGATCTCTAAAACATATTTGTCAATTTTTCTATCATACAAAGGGGCCACCTGCTATAAGCCATTTTTTCTTCTTATTTTAATTATTTATTCATGTCCAATAGTAGTTTATTCTCGGAATAACTATCCAGCCTTTTCTCCGTATGAAAGCTGACTCTAACATGCAGAAACGGTACTCAATATATTGACACGTTAGAAAGGGACATCTATTTCCTGATATCACTGTCCGGTTACTTCCTCAATTTTTCTTTTTGGCGTTATCTATCCCAAGTAGCTTTTATATATTTTCTGATAGATCAAATAGCGATAGCAACGCCTCTCAGCGGCCCAGCTATAGTCCTTATAATAAGAATCATAAGGCAGTCAGGAAATGTATGAACTAATAATGTCGTTTTAACAGCGTCGTATGTTGACCAATTAAATTTAAAAAATAATTGCCATTTTTCAATTTCTATAATACAATGTACAGCACAGATTTTTCGGGCTTACATTGTTTGTCTATAAAACTCATGCGTGTGTTCAAACTTTTTATTTCATAGAATAAGTGCTTTCTGGTCGTTCTGCCAACGAATATACTTCAACCCCAGGTAGATAAGTTATTCGAGTAAGTCATGTCTGATGATTGAAAAACCGAATAAGCACTATTCTTTTGCTTATTTTCCCATTGGAAAACCCGGCCGTAGAATACTTTTATCATACATGTATCAGCTCAATTAGTTAGAGCCAATATCACTTCTTTTCCATTCAATGCAAATTTGACATTACACATATTTTAGCAGCGTTGTTCAATTTTTAAAATCTTCGATAGTTTCCCTAGCTTTAGTAGTATTCTCTTTAATGTTGTTAGTCTCGCTAATTTGGGAAAGAGTAAACCACGGTTTCTTCAGTTAATTACGGGTCCGTATATCGATTTTCCAAAAGAAAGATCTTTGGAAAAGTGCTGATAATGTTTTAGAAATAATCAGTTAAACTTGAGCATTTGGAATCTTTGGTGTGTGATGTCTTTGATCTTTCGTGTGGTGAAAATTCCTTTAATCCTTAGAAAATTTTCTTAAGACTGACGTACCTGCTTTGCAATAGCAGGATTTTCGAGTATTATTCATATTAGTTAAAATGCAATTAGTAGGTATTATTGCGAACGCAAGTTGACTATTGCTTGCACCGTTCATTTTGACTGGAAAAGACTTTTTCTTTTGCCAGATCTTCCAATAATCAACATTCGCTTTGAAATTCACATTGGATGATTTACTTTAAATTGTTTTTGCTGTCTCATATCCGGTGAACGAAAAAAGTACAAGAACTTCATTCAAAACACGAATTCGGAATACAGAAATTCTGTAGAACAGAGATACATCTTTTTTCTTTCATTAGAAGCATAATATGCACTTGTATAATAAAATCTCTTAAATTCACAATCATTCTGAGCATTTACTTGAAGGATTTCAGTAGATACTGACTTTTGTTTCTGTTATTTGTATATTTCCTTGATTTTTACTTAGCAATCTATTATATTTGATAGATTCATAGACAATAGTTTCGTCTTTGGTAATCATTCTGGTAAGATTGATTTGTAAGCTTTTGTACCTTTAAATGAGGTTATCAATTCCACTGTATCTTTTAGTGTATCACATCATATCCCTTTTCTTGGTATTTTTTATTTTATAAAAACTTATGTCTCAGTTTTTTCAGCCAACTTTAAATAGGACTATGTTCTCAATTGGTGTATATATTTTTGGGTAGACTGGTAGGCATTGTCTTCAATAGAAACACATGGCTGGATGTGATGAGATTATATTCTAATACGCTGTAAATATTGTAGAATTAATGTCAGTCGAATTATACATCTTGGGCTTCACGCACGACTTTTATTTAGTACACCGCGGCTTCGTGTCGTTTTCATTCTTCGATTTTATTCACAATCTGTTTTTATTATGAAAAAACATAAAACATATAGTTTCACTTTTTTTCATCTAACCTGTCGGAAATATGATGTTTTTTTTTATAAAAGAGGGGGCAAACGGGCAACGGGAACACCGAGATGTTCATCGACTTGTTGTTTGTTGACGATGTCCATGTTCTTCGATATTTGAAGTCTTTTAAAGTTTTATTCACATTTCAGAGTATATATTGCACTAACGTTAGTATACCCAAAATAGAATACACAATCACGATAAATCGTCAGGTTTTGTCAAATTTTCTAACAACGTATTTATTTGTATAACGTGATTGTTATGCTCTCTCTCATGGTACCTTATTTCTGTAATTTTTATGCAAAATTCTCTGATTGTTTTTGCAAAAATCTTTCCAAGTCTGTATTTTCAGTAATTTGAATGTCCATTAATTAGTACGTTAACCATTGTCGACAAGCATTGATTTTCCATTTATCTAAACCCCCTATCAACAAATCTGATATACAATACACATACATAAAATACAAACACATCTTCATTCTGAAATAAACAATGCTGAAAATTCAACGAAAGGAACAAACATCAGTAAAATTAAATGATAGAGCTTTTGAGAAAAATAATTTTATATAACACACTAACCTGTGTCATGGAGGCGTATGCAGGTCTCACTTCTTTAGGACCTATTTGTATGTAGTCCATTGGCTTGCGGGACGGCGAGTATCTTTATCAAATAAAACAAACGTTTATTACATTGACATTTAAGATATATATAGACTATCGGGAACAACATTTTTTCACCGGTAACTTTTTTGAAAGGTACTATGTTAGTTGTCAAGTTTAGTGCCACATCATGTCCTTGTATTGACATGTTATAAAACATTTTACAAAATTTTAATAAGCTCCATCTTTTGTTATTAAATAAACTAAATTGTGTCACACAATAATTGACAACCGTTTGACAAGCTATAGTTTGTGGATCCGAGAAGCTAGGGGTAGAGGTGGAAATCTTTAGACCTTTGTCCAAGGACAAACTGTAGATTAGGGATAACAGTCGCCGGTTCAAGAATTATTTTTTTCTACTAAACAAAAATGTAAATAACTTAAGTGTAAAAAAATCTTAAGCAATAAAGGCTTCATTTTTTTTTTTTTAATATTTTGTCTCAGTCAGGTCAGCATTAGGGTTGCACCTGAAGAGAATGATTTAATTCGACTTCTATTCAACACTCTTACGACTGCACAATGATTACTTTTCATAGACGTAAATCAGCTCTGCGCCGGTTCAAGACCTCACATAGCCTTGACCTGCTAAGCTATGGCTCAAAGATTAGCGGCTCACGGATCAACTAGTTATAACTGTAGAAGCTGAGAAGATGCGAACTTCCTGGTGACTCGGAACTCACGCAAATAATAAATTCAACTGATCTGCATCACCTATGTGATGAGCTGATCTACAGATTTTTAGTTGAGTTACCCATGATTTGTATACTCACCTATCAAATGACCTAGATGAGGGCCTTTGGTTGGGAGAAATATGTCTGCCAGGTGACATATTCCTAATGATTGCCGGCTTGCCGGGCGACAATTTCTGTTGCATATGTCTATCACCTGATGAAGGAAAAACATTGTATGAATATACTATTGGAAATTAAATTAATATTTAAGAATCTGTGAAGTAGACAAAAAGATTCTTACCTTGGGGACCTTTATTCATTGGAGCGATCCTATGTCCTGGTGAAACTCTCCTTTCTGGCGATGTTCTGTTCCCTGGAGACATTCTTCGTCCACTTGGAGAAATCCTACGAGCGGATGGTATCACTCCGGGGCCAGGGGAAACTCTTCGTCCAGGTGGTAAAAACGATCGTTCAGGTGTAATTCTTCTTCCAGAAGGTGAATGTTTGCGTCCCATAGGCGACATTCTACGGCCCGAAGGCGATATTCTTTGCCCACGTGGTGAAATTCTTCGACCTGAAGGGGAATACTGCCGTCTAGGTGGTGAAATTCGACGTCCCGGTGGCGAAATTCCACGACCAGATGGGGAAAATCTTCGGCCTGATGGTGACATCCTTCGACCTGGTGGCGAAACTGGACGACCAGAAGGCGCCATTTGACGCGGCGGTGGCGAATTTCTTCTACCAGATGGTGAAATTTTACTTCCAAGGTGGAAATTTTGGCGATCGGATTGCACAAAATGACGACCGGATGGTGAAACTTGACGTCCAGGTGGTGAAAATCTACGTACTGGTTGGTTTTGACCACCATGTTCCAAGTTTTGGCGTCCTGTTGGGGATATTTGGCGTACAGAATGGATTTGACGTTGTGGCGAAAATCGACGTCCTTGTGGCGAAATTCGACGTCCCGGTGGCGAAATTTGACGTCCCGGTGGCGAAATTCGAAGTCCCGGTGGCGAAATTCGACGTCCCGGTGGCGAAATTTGACGTCCCGGTGGCGAAATTCTATTCTTAAATTGAGAATTTCTTGGTGGCGGTGAGATTCTTCGGCCAGATGGCAAAATTCTGTGGCCACTTGGAGAAACTCTATGGCCAGGAGGCGACACCCTGCGGCCATGGTTAGAATCCTTTTGGTGTCGAGGTGGCGAAAATCTCCTTTCACCTTTCTCATAGTGAAGTTCAACATTTCTTTCTTGGTTATGCGGTACAATTTGTCTTTTATCCGGATGCATGATTTTGTTAGAAGATTTCTCAAAATGTGGTGAATTTTGTTTCTGGAATCGGGAAGTATCTTGCGTTCCCTAAAAAAAATAACTAAAATCAGCACTAGCTAGTTAAATGACTCATGGGTTTAGGTTGTTAAATAATTTTGAACAAAATTATGGATTTCAACTAAAACAGATATAATAAAATGATGGAGAAAATGACAATAGTTGGTTTAATGTAAATTATAAAG
>LD688970.1:1822964-1858964 GCA_003118335.3 Papilio memnon | reverse complement strand
CAGATATAATAAAATGATGGAGAAAATGACAGACTTACATGTGAAGACCATTGTTGGCTATGGAATTGTGCTTCTCCAGGTTGAGTGGGTTGTGGGCCTATGTGCGATGATCCTTGGAAACCTTGTTTAGACACAGTCTGCTGCAATCAAATAATGTAATATGGCATACCAAAAATATTATCTACAATTTAGCAACTACTGAGGTTCTCTCATTCTTTCTGTATATTCATAATAATCTCAACAACTTATTGGATTTTCAAAATTTTCACCTAGAGATGATGTGTCTCAAGTAAAATAAAATGTCATGTGGTTTAGAAGTGCTATAAACAAAAGGTTACAGAGTTAAGTGAATCATTACTTCTAGTGTTTTGTAAAGCAACTTATACAATGTTACAAGCTGCAAAGATGTAAAATCTTACTAATATTATAAGTGCGAAAGTTTACATGGATGGAAGTTTGTTAGAGTTTGTAGCCTAAACTGCTGAAGGGATTTCATTGAAATTTGGTATAAATGTAGAGGATAGCCTCAAAGAACACATAGGCTACTCACTTTTGTTTTTTTTTTTAATACCACGCGGTCAGAGTCGCGGGCGAAAGCTACTATTATATAAAGATTTCTTTACCGGTTTTTCAGGATTGAAACCCTGATTTGGATATCTCCCTCCTTGGATTGGCTGTCTGTTTTGTTGTTGGTCAGTTATGATGGTAACTGGTGCATGTGGTTGAGTACCTCTTGGAGGCTGAAAATGAGGTATTAAAACTCTCTACATATATCCAGCTTTTTTTTATTTTTAAATAGAATTAAAGGCAACAAACTATAACAGGCTATTATTTAATATTATTTAGCGTTAAACAAATAAGATAATATAAATATATTAAGGTTAACTAACCTCAATCAAATTAGAAGGCACATTATGTGAAAAAATTTCTTGCTGTCCCCTATTTTGGGGAAATCTTTCCTGTTAGACATTATATTAATTAGTGGTTTTTATTAAAGCATAAAAAAATTATTTAATTATTAATCATCCATCCATTATTATTCAAAGCTAGTTTAGTGGTTGCTTAGTTCACTAAATTGAATTTGAACCAAAACCTCAAAAACTTTTGACAACAATTTTGACTTCAAAATAATTTGAATGAAAGACTTATC
The DNA here is from genome assembly GCA_003118335.3 of Papilio memnon. Taxonomy (NCBI): domain Eukaryota; kingdom Metazoa; phylum Arthropoda; class Insecta; order Lepidoptera; family Papilionidae; genus Papilio; species Papilio memnon. Next base: position 1,857,814 of record LD688970.1, on the reverse strand, counting down.
CATCTTTCATGTGCACCTCTTTACCTAATTTAGATTTAAAGCGTATTTGTATTAAAATTACAATGTTTTGCATACAATTAGAATAATATCTAATATAGATATACAAAACACATAATTTTAATAAAAATGATGGATAATGTCTGTAGCAAAGGATAGAATTGTACTGTTTAGTCAACAAGAAATAGTCTCAAGTAAGGAAGCTATGTATAATAATTATCAATATAATGTTATAATTTAGCAAAACTTAGCAAATTTCAATACCCTAACTATTATCAAGCACATTTTACTGCTTATTAGGCTAGTCGTTTTTGTACTTTTAATCTAGCTTGACCACAATCAATCCTGAATAATATAAGATCACATACCTGATAGAAGTTTGGTTGCGCAACAATTGGTCGAATAATTTCATAATTATTTTGTACCGGTATTTGCTGTGGTATTGTTTGGGTATTTGACCACTGTTGGTTGGCCTGTATTGGCCAACCACTTTGTCCGGGGTTTAGTGGATTGATATAATCCATCTCTGGCTGCTGGTTATTCCACTGGTAGGTGTTGTCATTTGATACTTTAACCTTTGGTGTTTCATTCTGGAAGATTTTTTAAAAATAACAAAGAAACTCAATATATTTATATCACAACTAGCTGTTGCCCGCGACTTCGTCCACGAAATTTTAAGATAAAAAAAAAGTAGCCCCATCCGTCCTATCCTTCAGTGAAAGTCTAGTCGAAATTGGCCCAGCCATTTCAGAGATTACCCGGAACAAATGCGGCTTGTGGACAGAGACAAAAAAAAATTGAATGCGATTTTCGTTATCAGTAACGCATATATATCATCTTCCTAAAATCTGGAATTTTTCTTTTGATATTACAAACAGACACTCTAATTTTGTTATATGTATAGATGGATAATTTGTTTGTAGCAATTGATAAGGGAGGTCTACATTCAATGGACAACTCCAGCCTGATAATGGTGAATAATTAGTTTTGTAGTAGAGCCCATTATGAGTGTCACCTTCTGATGATTTCAGCTAGGTCAAGGGGAAGGCAGCTATGAATAATATGTTTGTATACAAGTACTTTTTAAACCTATTTTTGAAAGAATGATCAGGCGGCCACCTGAATTTGCTGAATTATCAAAGTGACCCCTTTTCACACATGTTTACTATTGTTACAATAGAGAATGGGGACACACAGAAAGAGGATATTTCACCTTCCTATCAATCCCCTACTCCGTCAAATCCACTTTTTCTATCTTTACCTTATAAGAAAAGGATGCAAATGATAAGTACACTAATATTAGGTCTTCAGCACACACACTTATCAGATGAAACGCGAAATGACGTACACTTCATCAATGTGTGGTCGTATTGTTCTGGGCAAGCCATTTGTGCATAAAATTGTATTGCATGCATGGTTAAAATATTTTAATACATATAGTAAAAAATCATACTATTTAGCTATTTACTATATATATCGTACAAACCATCCATACTTACACTATTTCACTTTTATAACTACACCTCCAGCAATAGCAAATAATAAATTGGTGTACTTACAGGTGGGATTTTTCCAATGGGAACTATTCTTAACACTTGTCCGGAATAGCGACATCCATCTAAATATTTCATTATAATGTCTCCTTCCGCTTCAGAGGCTACCCCTATTCTTATATGTTTAGATTTATCTTCGTCAACACCCAAATTGCCAAGTATGAAATCGGTTAGATTACACTTTTCTCTTATTAGCGTCTTAATTTCATTGTATTTTATCTGGAATTAAAATATATCAATAGAAATATAAAAAATAAGCTATTAGCGTTTTTACGAAATAATTACATACTTTATTTGGTAATCCATGCATTGTTAACATCATCTTGATGAGTTTACTGAAAACGAGCTTCTAAAATTAAAATCACCAAACAATCTTTTATTTAAAATCTTTAATCATATTCAGTGTGGCAATTTTTCTTATTCTTATTCACAGAAACCAATACTTTTAGGCTTCATTTAGAACTATAAATACTCCGCCATATTTAATTTTACAAGATTAGCAAGCAAAGCAAAGAGAATTGGGAGAGAAGAGCGCGTACTCTTTGTAGAAGAGTTAATTTTTGAGCCTTGTCTTTGGTTTTCCATAATGTTCATTGGAATTTGACAAATAAGAAAATCGTCCATCTTTGATTGTTATTGTAATTATTTTTCAATCGTAATGTTTTACATGTTTTAATTCATGTTGTGGTATTGTTACAAGTACACTACATTTAAATAAAACCTAAGTAGTCAACAGTTTATTAGAGTCTGAAATTAGTTCATGTGTGACCATTGTCGAAGAAAAATCAAACATGCTTTTAATAATCCATAATTTGCCGTCAAAGGTAAGAAAAAGTTCATTTGGAATGATTTTACTCATATCGTGGATGATAATTAACGCCTTATTTTAGGTACGTTACAGTGATGTGAAGGCGCTTATTAGGGATAGATGCAACTTGAAAGATTTAATTGTGGATAACCTTGTATACGACGGTCCTCAAAGCCGTAAAGTTACCGTTGGACTAAGTGATGAAAATGATGCCATTGCCGTTATAAAAGAGCTGGATGGACTTGTTTATATGGGGCAGAAGCTAGTCGTAGAAGATGTACGAAAAAATAAGGTACGTTTTTTTTATTTGAAAATACATATATACGTTTAATTAAAAAAAAATAAAAGAATGATTTTGCAATTAATAGTTTTAAGATTATGAATAAAGTTTAATAGAGTATTTTCTCATTCACCAACTTGATCCTGTCTTGCTTGATTGGTGAAATACCACGACCATACACAAGACAGACTTGAAGTGGAAGTATTTCTGTGTTTTGTCTCATAAGACTGTATGCTAACACTAGTCCTCTTGCTCTTCCCACAGATTTCTAAAAATGATAGGATGCAGTATGCACTTTTTATCTACTTTTACTGTGTCATTGTTGTTCATCTGTTATAGCAGATTTTGCTTCAAGTTAATTATAGATTGTGCAAGGGCTTGTTGCCGTCTTTTAGTATGTAAAAAATGATTAAAATACCAACATCTTTCAGGGATCTAATACTCAAAAATCAAATTCAAATCAAGGTTACAGTAGAGGCAACATGAGTCACAGTGTTCAGGCTCCAATACCATCTTATATGACACCTGACTTATATTCTGTCCCATACTATATGGCCAGTCAGGTAACATCGACTGTATTTTTATACTAACACCGCTGGCGCAGTGACTCAAAGTGATTCTTACTCTGATATAGCAAATGCTAAGCTATATAAATTATAACATGGGTAAACTCTTGTTAAGCTAAAACTTCGGTGTAGGCAACAATGGCACCTTCAGTGACCATGCAATGCGATAACAATGCAGGTAATCATTCACCCTGAAGAAGGACCTCGATGGGTCCGAAACTGGTCCGTGCCTACACCGAAGGTTGACACGTGAGATTAGCCGTGTTATAATTTATATAGTATATCTCACATAAATTTTAATAAGTTAAATGCTAAGCTATCCTGTGTTATCCGCTAGTTACAGTGTGTTTTCTTAAATTAAATCGAAATCTGGAATTTATCTTTTGATATTACAGACACTCTAATTTTATTAGATGTATGGAATTGATTTCTAGATAAATTGATTTCCCAGTTGTAAAAATGTTGTAACTAAAGATCCTAAAAAAATAATTTTCAGAATTCAAAAAAATATTTTGCCTTCGAAAACTATATTATCACTGATTAACATAGGCTATAATTATTGTATTTTTTTTAATTTCCGTCAAAATCTAGAATATGGTAAGATTGAAAGTGGATGGCGACAAAGGTTGAGCACAGCAACCTACGAAAGTAAAAAATTCAGATATGACTAATAATTGAGGTGTATGGAAGAGTATATACTATGCAGACCTGCCATAGGAAAAAGGCCAGGATTATAATGAATTTATACTAATATTCTGATTACTTTCAGGATCTAGGTAGTTCCATGGAAGGTAATGATAGCCACGGACAACCTCCCATGCAACCAATATCCTCTTTACCACAATACATGCAATCTAAACCATACTTTATGTATGGTCAGGTAAGATTTTGTTAATATTAAAAGTCTATAATTGTATAATTTCTATGTTGAACAAAGATAATGGGAATGACTGATATATCTACGTAACTGGAGGTTTGGGACTTACAGGAAAGGGAAATATTTTTCTGTTTGTCCCCTCTTCTGTCTAAGGTAGGCAATCAATAACTTGTCGGAGTTGTCTATGGGCAGCTGTCACTGTGTTATTAAAATCATGTGGCCACTCACTCAGAAAAAAAACACTGATATATTTATGGCAATTGGTTAGCTTTTGAATTGTGGATTTTTTTTAATTATTTTCACTTATATAATACCTAAAAATAATATGTGTAATGTCAACAATGCAACACAATATATTTTAATCCATTTCTTTAATACTTGTATGGATCGTGGGTTTTGGATATAATTTGAACCTTTTCTGGAAGCCGTTTAAAATATATCTATTTTTGTGTTTCTTATAAAATGTTTTATGCAGGATTCTTCCATGGGAATGCCTCAGAAAACCAATATGATGACACAACCTTCATATGGCTCTCCAAGAATGCCTGTGACACAGGTTAGTTAAATAATTCAGTTAAATATTAAAAAAATTATAGTTTTTATGAAAGCTCAATATCAGTATAATCTGTTCTTTTATAAATCCACTGTTACTCTAAGTTTTTAACTTAGTTGTAAGTTTTTTTTACTTATTGTTATTTATGACTTAATTTCACAGATTTGTTATTGTTGGTGGTAACTAAACAGTTATAGGCACATTAATCTTATTTTTTCTTAAACTGTGTGCAACAGGCAGTATTTCCATGTCTTACATGAGTTTGGTAATACATCAGTGGAACTGTTTAGAGTGTAAATGATCGCTCTGGGTATTATAAGTTGCTGATTTTAACAGCCCAGCAAAGTAAACGACCTGGATCGCAATTTTGCTGATAAGGACTGCTGGTTTACCATGGTTGTGATGATCAGCAACTAGAAGAAGATATTAACACATTCAGTGCCACTATGGTTTTCATGTATCAATCTGGACTCGCAGGGTGGGAAAGTGACTACATAGATGTTAAGTTGGGGTGAAACTGGGCCTGTGTGGCAATGATTGTGGTAAACAGAAACATATGGGATTTGGGTTAATACGTACTATGTGTTAAGGCTTGTTCACGTTGACTCGCGGGTGCGGTCGCGAAATATCAAATATAATATTATGTAATATCCGAGTGTTCATGTACGAAACGTAAGTTTGGTCTAAGTAGCGGGCGATTTCGCGACTGTAACAATCGCTTGAGATGTTCAGTGTGTTCACGTCGAACTAGAGGCGGAGCGCGCAATTCAGTCGCGACGTCAGGTAAGTTCAACTGGTTTGAACTTTGAACTGGCCTCTCGGGTAAAAACCTCGCGCGTCACCCGCGCCCGCGCCCGCGCCCGCTCGTACAACATGAACAACCACTATATATGCTATATTACATGCACGGCTCATCTTGAATACTGTTCTTTTTTAAAGAACCGTCTAATTTTTCTACACATCTTTCCCGCAACAATTTAAATATGTGCAATATGACTATATTCTGTCTTCAAACATTTTTTTTTAAAGAACTCCTATATTTAGCATTGCATGCTGAGTGGAGGTTTTTTTATTTTACAATACAAGTTTACCTTTATTTTTAACGTTTTCAACTTTTGTGTTATAAATATCGAATATAGTCTATGCCTACTTAACTGTTACGGATGTCAATATACCGTAACATGCTTTGTCCACAGAACACCAATATGGGTTACGGTGAGTCATCGAATTATGGCAACAACCAACCGATGACTGTAACGTCCAATCAATCCGAATATATACCTCGCGGAAACGATCATCCGCGAAATGAATATTCCAACAAAGATAGCGGATCACGATATTTTGAAGAAAAGAACGATCAGAAATATCGTGACCGCAGTGTGAGACCGACGGCTTCACGTGGCGACCGCGAAAGCTATGAACCTCGCAGTCGCTCCGTTGAAAGACGACACGATGACTGGAATCCCGATCGATTCCGACGAACGGAAACCATGGTATCTGGTAAAAATCCGATACAATCGAGGGATTCTTACAACCAGTCATATGACAGGAATAACAAATCGGAACCGGAAGGATCCGGTTTCAAGCGGAGTTCAGACGATCGTCGTAACGCGGGTACTTCGGAAAAATTTGCCGAGGACTACAATCGTTGCTATGACAACGATCAAGTTGATACTTATAATCCGCCAAGTGAACGAGCTCCGGGAAATCCAACTGAAATAACACGTTACAAGTGGATTAAACCTAAAAATGGGAATGAATATAAGGACGCTAATTTCGGGAACTACAATGACAGTACGCCAGGCACAAGCAAAGGGGGAAATTACAGTGGAAATCAATTTAATACTCATAATAAATTCGGCAATATTCAAAACAAGTCGTCGTCGACATTCCCGGAACCTAATAAAGAAGCGATTTATATTACTAAGACTGAATTGAATAGAATTAAAAAAGCCAGAGAACTAAAACAAACTGCACTTGAGCGCAAAAATGAAACTTGGCGTGGGCAGGCTACCTCTAAAATAGTAAGGGATGCTTTCGAAAATAGTGGCTTAATGAGCGAATCTAAGAAGCCAGGTTTTGTGCAGTTCATGAAAAGTATCGTTAGATCTCGAATCAATAAGATGTTGGGCTTTAGGAAGGCAATGCCGATGGATAAAATCTTAAAAGAGTACTATAAAAAATTCCCCACAAATGTACGAATAAATTTTGTCCTCGAATCGATGGAAAAGTTCAATAGAATTACCGATTATCCATCAGGAGGTGAGATGTTTCGATATTCTTTGTGTTACTGTGAGTTTGCATTCGAAACACCTGTATGAAAAGCATTTTATACAAGTATTACGGCAATGGGAACTCACGGTTTTATGTTGTAAACTTTCCACATATCTCGCGTAAAAACTTGATGGGATTATTTCGAACACAAACACTGCCTGTCTTCTGAAGAACTGGACATTATAATTTTTCTATGTATATTAAATGCAAATACGCATCTAAAAGGCTACATAATCGAACCTATATTTGTCATTGAACAAAATAGAGATATCGATAAAAATTGCCGATTTTTTCGGTAAGATTTGACCTTATTTGACCATACGATGCTTTAGTTTTTATGTTGTTGGAACTTTTTATGTTTTCGTTTACCAATCATTTGAGATTTATACAAATTTAAAGTTGGCTTAACCAAAACTATTCAATTTCTCCTTTTAAGATAAATTAGTAATGTAGTATTTTTATTGTCGACATAGTTCATTCTGTTGTCTTATTTAAAACTATGAAGGAAGTTCTCGTGTGAGAAGTACCTTTTCCCAAAATAGGGATAAAGGTTTTTATCCTGTGATAGGAAGTTCCCTTTCCTACTGGAAGGAAAGTTCCTTTCCCATGGAAGGTAAATCTCCCTTTTTTTATAATAAAAGGTGGTAACGACGCCCATGGACATCCGCAACTCCAAAGGAACTGCCGGCCTTTAAGGAAATGATAGGCTCGCTTCTTGAAAGACCCTAAGTCGTATTGATTTGGAAATACCGCCGAGGACAGACCGTTCCACAACGCGGCTGTGCGAGGCAGAAAGTTCCGCGAAAAGCGCACGGATGTGGAATGCCAGCCATCGAGATGTTGAGGATGGTACCTGGCGGTCTGTCGTGTCGTCTGATGACGAAACTCGGCTTCACGAATCGTTCCAAACAACTCCTCGGAACACTCCCCGTGGAAAATGCGGTAAAAAATGCAGAGGGAACTGACGTCCCTCCGTAAGGTCAGAGGATCTAGCTGATCAAGAAGAGTTCGGTTGTTGACCATTCGAGTCGCTCTCCGTTGTATGCGGTCAAATGGTAGAAGCTGATATTGGGGTGCTCCCGCCCAGAGGTGCGAGCAGTACTCCATGTGGGGCCGAACTTGCGCCTTGTAAGAGTTGAAGGCGGTGGCCCGGCTGGAAATACTGTTTCGCCCTACTGAGGACACCCAGCTTTTTGGAAGCCAGCTTGGCCTTGCCTTCCAGATGACCGCGAAAACTGAACGTCACTCAATATGTCAACGCCGAGAATACCGATACTGGCTGAGGCAACTAGGGGAGTGTTCTCAAACCGGAGATTGACGACGAATGGATCTTTTCCCCTTTCCGAGGAGTGTTCTTCTCAAGGGAAGAAGCTTCCTTACCTTCCTCTAGGTGATGAATCTTTCCTTTCACGTAAGGGATGAAAAAGGTTGGATAAGGCAGTATGATCAGAGTTATAACTGATGTTTTTTTAAGCGCATGTAATGGGCACCAATATACAATGAACAAGGATTTCCTCTTGAATTCTTGCTCCTTGTTCTTTCTACATGAAAGTATCTAGTTTAACGTAAAACTAATACTTTAATCTTATTTAATATTTATCTTTGTATTTTCCAATATATTAATTAAATTCTTCAAATTCAATGAAATAGACTTGAAAACAATAAATGGTCCCTAAGTGATCAATTAGCGACTTCAGATGCGGCAGTAATCTTGTTTTTAATTCAATTAACTTACTAATATCATAAAAGCGAAAATTAAGATGGACGGATGTTAGAGTTTGTTGTCTAAACGGTTGAACCGATCTCGATAAAACTTGACAGTCTAGAGGATAGTCTGGAAGAACATATAATCTACTTACTTTTTTTACGCGGATTCGCGGACGAAAGCTATTGTTTTAATAAATGCAACAATTACCAGCTGCTCCCATACGACGGCCGTTAATGAACCAAGCACAGCCGGAGAGACGGCCCGCGACGGATCAACCAGAGACGGCTCCTCCACCTAAGAAGAAGCCCCCAGTGGATATACCAAGACCTCCGCCGTACCGCCCGTCGACACCGGGACCCCTGCCCAAGTATCCTAATGCTGGTAAGATATTAATCATATTTCTTCTTACTAATAATTTTATAAATGCAAAAATTTTGTTTCCTAATAAAAAAATCTCCCGAAGGGTTGTTGATGAAATTTTTCACAGATGTATATTGTGGAAGAACACATAGGCTATTTTTCATCCCGCAAATAGTTACAGATCTCATGGGGTACTTTTATTTTTATTTTATTTTTTCATATTTACTCGATAATTCTACATTGGTTCCATGTCTTAATGAAATTAGGCACATGTATAAAAAAGTCTGGAGTAACATAGGTTACTTTCTTTTGTTTTGTTATTACAACGTACGGAGACGCGGGCCAAAGCTAGTTTTAATGTAAATTAAAAATGTTTTCTTTTTTATTTTCAGATAAACAAGCATATAAAAGTAAGTTCTACTTTTAATTTGTACATTCTAGTATGGTACATCTAATGTGAGTCAATTATCTAAGGTTTTTTGAAGTATGTTATAATGAAGATTATTTTGAATTGTATCTTTTTTTTTTTATAACGTGTAGTTTTTGATTATTTTTACGACCTGTACAGTTTGCATTCAGAATGTATTGAATGGGTTTCTTAAACGTTTCTTATTAAAGTTAAGTTAAAAAAGAATAAAATTGTAATTTCGTATTTAGAATTGAAGACACTCGCGAAGGAGGAACATGAAAAAGAAATCTATACATTGGAGCCGAAATTGAACCAAGCACTTGAGAAGGAAATCCATGATCTTCGGGATTTAGTAAGTATTTATTTTATTCTAGTTTAACCAAGAATAAATCCTTCAACCCTTAATTCCATAGTGTCCAATGTGACGAAAAAATAATTTAAAAACCACTGAACCAGTTTACAGGAAAAAAAAAGCTGCTATGTATGCATTTGACCTTCCTTTCAGTACTAATATTATGAAGAGGAAAGATTTGTATTTTTGTATGTATTGAAATAACTCAGAAACTACTGGGCCGATTTTAAAATTCTTCCACCATTAAAAAGCTACATTATCACTGAGTAACATAGACTGTTTTTATTATTTTTTAATTTCACGCAGACGAAGTCGCGAGCACAGCTAGTATTTAAATAAACTCAATTTTCGAACACATTTTTAATTTGTCTTAGTTTTTTTTCCTACTATTTAATTAATATGAATACTTGATTGTCTATCCCAGTTTGTATTGGGATGCAGGAATAATGAAGGCGGGGAGCATAAGACAATCTGCCAACGTATCGAGGACACTGCTGATAAAGTTATGAAGGTATTTTATACATCTTACTCACTCTACCGTAGCATGCTAGAAAGGGACAATAACAAAGAGACAAGGTTGCCATGGTTACTCATAATTTTAAAGAAGTGTGTGTTTTTATTTTCTATACTAATATAACAAAATGTGAACACACACTTCTTTATGTAGGATGTCAACAATCACAGCATTTCAAATAATTTTTAAATCCCTACACTTGCAACACATTTTGTGTATACATATTTTCACGCTATTAGACTTTGGGAGTAAGTATTTTAAAAAAACCCATCGAGGACATAACTAGAAACTAGTGGTATTCTAGTGGTAATTGTGCATTTGAGCATTCGAATGTTAACTTTTGAAATAGAAAATTTCACAAACGTAAACAAAATGAAGTATTTATAATTTGATGCGGATGAAGCAATAAGGGAACAGCAATTTAGCTAGCGTATTATTTTCAGGTTATAAAACTGGACATAACAAAGCGTCTGTTGAACGTGACGTGCAACTTGCCGCTGCGTATGTTCGGTAACATCAAGTTTCGAGTGCGCGAAGTCGGCCCTCTCCTGAAGCCGTACGGCATCATCAGCTGCAGGAGGTCCGCCAGGAGCAGGGGGTCCCTCAGCGGCAGGCTCTGCGTCGTGCTCTGTCAGGACTACCCCAGCTATGATTATCTCTGCACCAAGAAGGATATTGATATCGGTAAATATCAAATTTCATCATCAACGTTTCCTTACTGTCGCCATTTTTTTATTTTGTAAGGTAGCAAACGACCCCCCACCTGAATCCGCCGAGAAAGCGAAGCGACTGCTGCCCAGACATCCGCAATTGCAGACGCGTTACCTACCCTTAATCAACAAAGGAGACGCACAAAAAGAGGATATTTCCGCTTCCTATGCGTCTCCTCCACTTTCCCTTTCCGTATAAGAAAATAACAGGAAAGGAATGGGACTAATATTAGGCCTCCGTCACCTTAGTTAGACATTTTTCATATCGCTAACTGTTGATAGTCTCAAAACTACATGTTCATATAATTGTACTAACTTTCGCCCGCGACTCCGTCCGCGTGGAATTAAAAGAAAATAAAAGTGAGTAGCCTATGTGTTCTTCCAAGCTACCCTCTATATCTATACCAAATTTCATTCGTTCAACCGTTTAGGCTACAAACTAACAAACTATAAACAAACATTCATCCATCCATCCATACATCTAAACTTTCGTATTTATAATATTAGTATGATTTAAATTAACTGTCAATATCTATGAATTTCTTCACAGATATGTGCAGGCATCACGATGTTTTTCTTCAATAAAATAATTTTGGGTAAATGTGCAGTCGGGAAATCTGGCGGATCCATCTTAAAAGCTACAACCGTTTGACTGTTTTATACGCATTAAGATGACGCGAAATTATAACCAAAAAGGAACATCTTTTAAATGTGTCTAAGAAAGCTGATCGCTCAGTACACGACTTTTATTTTTATTGTTATAACGTCGTTTATATTTTAGTGTCTAGTCTAATAGCTCTAATCGAACCCTTACTTTAGATTCAAAAAACCTACCTAACGTACGTTTCTGAGTAGGGTTTAATTATTACATTTCTCTTGTAACAGGTGATGGCCTAATCATGTCGTTCAAACCGCTGCACCTCGCCGGCCCTAACAAAAGATCCAAAAAAAGTGATAAAAAACCACCCACTAATGATCATATAAGTGGAGATGAGGATGAGGAATTCGGTGAAGAAATGGTCGGTGAAGACATGGCTGATGAAATTGATGATGAAATTGATGATGAAATTATCGACGATGATGAAGGCGCGGATGATTTAAAAGAGCCGGTAGCTAAAGAAGCTAAAGAAGAGGAAACCGATGTAAAAATAAAACATATTGAAATTGTTGATAATGAATCGGATGAAGTAAAACTTGAAGAGGAACCGAAAGTTGAGAAAGATTCAGAAATCGAAACTAAAAAATCTGATTCTAAAGATCTTGTAACAGATGTTAAGGAATTAACAAATGTTATTGTTAATAATGAGCCGGAAGAAATTGAAGATGTCCATAATGAACAAATACTTGATGAGTCTAACATTGGACAAGATGATCTAGAAGATTATTGATATAAGGTTTAATCATTTATAAGAGTTTTGTGTAACACGTTCAGTGCCACTCGTCTTGTAAGGGGGCGTATTAATCACGGGTTTTATCACATTTTGGACCCCCCCCACCTGTCGTATGACAAATATTAATTTATTCATTACTAGCTGTTGGTCACGACTCACGACACCGTCTGCCTGAAATTAAAAAGATATAGCCTATGCTACTCAATGATAATGTAGCTTTTTAATAGTGAAAGAATTTTTGAAATCGGCCCAGTAGTTTCACCCAATAGATAACGTTCAATCTTACTTCTTACTAATATTATAAATGCGAAAGTTTAGATGGATGGATGGATGAATGGATAGATTAGAGTTTGTAGCCTAAACGGCAGAACGGATCTCGATGAAATTTGGCATAGATGTAGAGGATAGTCTGGAAGAACACATAGGCTACTTGCTTTTGTTTTTTTAATTCCACGCGAACGGAGTCGCGGGCGAAAGCTAGTAACAAAATAAATACACGTGATGTTTTGCCCTTTCGTAATGATTAGTAATTTTACGAAAATCTCATGATTAATAAATTATTCCAAGATAATTTCGAAATATTGCTATCCTTTACATACCGAAGAAAGTATGGATGGATTGTGTGAAAGAGGATATGCTTAAGAAGGGAGTGGATTCAGATATGACGGCTGATAGAAATGTATGGAAGAGTAGCACATACTGTGCCGACCCTCCGTAAGGCATAAGGGCAAGTTGATGATGATGCTATCCTTTACATCCCCTTTGACAAAACAGGAGCAATATCACCGCAGTTAAATTTTACGGTGATATACGAAAGTAGTGGCATTGAACGTGTTGAAAATGTAATTTCGGTAAATTCTGCTTAAAAAATATATTAAGCCAATATAGATGGTATAGATTACATATTTTATTGCTATAACTATGTATGAATTCGTTTTTTAGCGTAAAAGTGAGTTTCTTGACTAAAAAGACATTGTTACTTTTTTCTTTTTAAATCGTGATAGAGAAGTATAATTTTAGTTGAATACAATGGAAATGAGAATTCCAATGTCATTTATTGTCTATGGATTTAATTAAAAACTCCTTTGTGTTTAAACTAACGATATAAACACGTCTGTTTCTAATAAGACTATGTACAACCTTTAAAGGTAATAATTACATAAGTTTGTTATAATTTCTCATTTCTATTGAATTCTACTATGAATTGGGCAGAGATAAGGTAGTAAGTTCTTTTTTTTATCTGTGGGATAGAATCCATTCTTTATATTCTCAATTTCTTATAAATATTATAAATGTGAAAGTTTAGATGGATGGAAGGATGTTTTCTTAATGTACTTGAATATTTGGCATAGAACTGTCTGGAATAGCACATAGACAACTTTTTTTTTAATTCCACGCGGACTATCTCGCTGGCAAAATATAGTATTTTTAGATATTTCGATTCCAAACGATTTAAAAAAAATATAGATGGTCGCCAATTTAACAATACTCGTTAATAAGTAAAGATATCGAACGCTACGTGGTGACGACTAGAAATGTACTGAGCGACTGACTGAGTACGACTGACTACAACTAAGAACGACTGACGACTGCCAGAATGCCAGAATGAGCTGCGCCACTGCTTGCAAGTGTTTTATATAAAACTACCCCCACTTTTCCTTCCCTTTCCTACTATTTCCTAACAGTATTTTATGTAAGTAATGCTTTAAATGTATGAATACATATATAAACGCATTATTACTAAAACTTGTAACTACTCAATACTAATAATCTGTAATAAATAAATATTTAAATTATAATATTGTGTAAGAATTAATTTCCACTACTGAAAAACATAGATTCTAATTCAACCACAACCTTATCTATAGTCAAACTGCACTCTACGATAATAACATAATGGACGCCATGTAGGGAATTGGAAGTGTTTCTGGTTACTTGATTTCCACTTTGGATTAAAAAAATGGTTGATTTTTTAATTGTTTTCAAAGTTCGAATTTAATGTAAAATTGTATAATTAGAGGTATTTTAAAAACCTTCGTAATTTTAACCGTTTTCTTTGTATAATCTGTACTATGTGTTAAAATTCACTAATATTGTTAATTTATATATGAGTGTGAGTTACAATTATAGACTATGCTTGATTACTTCGTATTTCTTAATTATAATGTCATAATTGCATAAAACATATTCCATTAATATCTCATTCGTGTAGTTTTAATCTATACTCTATACTTAATTAATAAAGCGTAAACACACACTTGTTTGTTGCCTAAGATGTCAGCAATTACAGCATATTTTTTAATAATTCTTTTATTAATAAAAAGCCCTACACTTACGTCACGCTTTAGGCTATATATTTTCACGCCATTAAACTTAGGGGGTAAATATTTTGGATAAAAACAATAATGTGAAAAAGAGATCATAAGTTGCTGCCAACATCAAGAAAGCAAGATTGCCATGGTTTGTCATCATGTCATGCCGTTTTGACATTTGCAATTGATAATTTGACACATGTAAACAATAAAATAAAGTTTATATAATTTCACGCGGATGAAGCCACACGCGAACAGCTAGTATAAAATATGTCTATTATATCTTAAGGTTATATACTGAAGCATTTTTACAAAAACAACCCTCACAGTTGCTAACATCCAAGTATAACGCGACCTTCAACAGTAAACTAGCGCACATACTAAGGGCATCATAAGGGTGGGCCCAGTCCTACAGAATCCAAAAAAATGTGAAATAGATATATAAATTACTACAAAATATCAAAATCCTTATAAACCCACAAAATTAACTCAAAACTATGCGACAGTATTTCATTAAAAAATATAACCCCAACTTAATAGTGTTTCCTATCGAATAAAATAAATATTTTTGACTACTAAATCCACTTCTTGGCGTCGCAGTTAATTATTAAAAATGTTGGATGAAACAGAGGCAATTATGTTTTTGTACCAGTGTTTCCGGAAATCCACTTAAACATAATGGTGTGAAATAAAAATATAAAACTAAGCACTTAAATTATTTATTGCCCTTAATTGTGATAAAATAAAAAGATTTTTGCAATTATGCAAATTAAAAACTCGCTGGTTTACCTGTAAAAGAAAAATTTAACAATTTAAATCATATTTTTATATTCATCATCACCAGCTCACTATAAGTCCCCACCAAGGGGCTTGAGGCCTATCCTAATGTTAGGGTGACTAGGCCATAGTCAACCATGCTGGACAAGTGCGGGTTGGTTGACTTCACACATATCATTGAATTTCTTCGCCGATATGTGCAGGCATCACGATGAAAGCATCGTAAGAACGTCAGGTAAATTATGTACATATGAAAATTCGAAAATTCATATTGGTACATGGCGGTGGGATTCGAACCCAAGACCTATAGATTACAAGTCAAGTGCTTAAACCAGTGAGCCACCGACGCTCTATTTTTTTTTAAATATTAAATGTTGCAATTAAAAGTTACAACTATAACATAGCCACTAATAGATTCAATAAATATAACATACAGGTTAAAATCTTCTATCCTGGCCCTAGGCACTTCTAATTTTTAATATTACTTTCAGCGAAAATTAATTATAATTCCATGTTTTCAATAATATGGCGAAGTTTTATATATACCTGGTGAAACTAAACCTTTTCCACTTTCCAAATTGTATAAAACATGTCATACTTTACTTTAACAAGAGATCAATTTAAGAGAAGAGAAATTTGTTATTAATTGAAATAATAAAAAAGAGAAGACAAATTTGTTATTAATTGAAATAATAAAAGTTACATACATATTAGAGTTCGTTCTTTTCAAGGTCAATAACTTCCTCTGTTTTAATTTCTATATCATCAACTTCTGCGCTTTGCTTAGTATCTCCAATGTCATTGCCATCTTGATTCACTTTGTCATCTTCTAACCAATCATCTAATTCATTATCCTGGAATTCTATAGTAGCTTCCTTCTTTTCTGATTCTCTCTCTGATTCTTCGTTATTTACTTTATCAATATTGGATGGACCTATGACATTAAAATTTAACATAAATGACAGGAGGCGAAATAAAGGGTAGGAAAAAGTTGAATTTACAGGGTAGGGACATTCCCTCCATTCCATTCATCCACTCCACTGCATTCCTTCCATACATTTCTCTTTCCTGTATGTACAGAAGAAATGTAATATTTCTGTACAACCTCCCATTTGCCATTAAAGGTAAGATCTGTAACCTCTTATCCTATTGCAACTGTCTATGGGTAGCCTTTATTTAAATGTAATTTTACAGGTGCTCTATTTTTATTCTACAATACATAAAATTACTTAATCTTTATGGGACTAAAAGAATCAATAATGACCACAAACCATGAGGATAAAATGTTTTTAAATACATTTGTATAGCAATCAATCCTATTGATTGATTGTAATTAATTTAAAGGCATTACTCTGCTATTGTGTAATATCTAATGTAGATTAAACACTCATTAGCAGTATATTTGCCTGTACTATTGGGGAATTTGGTGGTGTACCACTTTAAAAACTATAATATTTTGAATGTATTGTGCGCATCGAAAGCTTCTTAATATACCGACGTTTGCGCAACTCATTGCTGCTTAATTGATTGGTAAACAGGTGGTGTTTGCCACGTTGCAAGGAGCAAGGGCATCTTTCTGTAAATGGAACACCGCTAAGGCCATGAATACACCAAATTATATCAGATTATGTATTTTTATATATAATATCTGAATGGAGACATTCGAACCGACAACCACGTCATTACAAGACGATACACTTAACCATTGCTATTAGAGCTTTAATGGTATGATTTGTAATTTATCTTTGTCATAAAATACCAGAAACCTTGTCCATTCCTTAAAGATACACATGTTAAAATTACTATTAAAATCTTAGTAATAGCATTCAATTGTGTAATCATTTTCTAGATGGACAAATACCTGATTCAACTTTCTCCTCATGAGAAACTTCATTTTCCGATTTGTTTTTAACAGCTTTTATTGTATTCATCTGTTCTTCAAGACAGTCCAAGAGACCTTCATCGGACTCTATCGGATAATTTTCTCTATACATTTGAATAATATCCTCCGTTTCCAAATTACTTTTGCCTTTTATTATTTCGATTATACGCTTCCTTAGCGTGAAATATAAAGGCTGAGTAATATCATTGGTGTGGCTACGTTTCGCTATAGCTTCCTTCATTTGCTTTACGATAGCTCTGCTGGCTAGCACTGGTACCGGTGTACCTCTGACCCTAGCAGGTTTATGAGGAACAGGTTTTTGATCCTGGTCATCCTGTTTTATTATAGCCGCAGCAAATCTCTCTAAATCAGATATAGAGGTTGGCTCAAACTCCTGTGGAATTTAAAATTTCTGTTACTAGACTGTATGTTATAAAAGGATAAACTTTAACATAAGACAATAATTGTGAGTTACATAATTTATTACAGTGGTAGAGCTCACAATATCTTGCACAAATTGGCTCTCCCAGTGCAGCACTATAACCACACAGAACAAGCAACAAGAGGGAGTCTTTCTGTGAACAGGCCAATAAGTGCATGCCAAAAGCTTCATTTTAGTCCATTTTCCCTTCCCATCCTTTCCTACAAAAACATGATGGGAAGAGGAAGTGACTTTGGCATAGATGACAAAGGGCAATGTTTAATTTGCTATTTCAGCGAATCCAAGTACCTTGCTTGTCGTTTTGTCATCTTGTAATATATAAAATTTTTGTATGTGATGAAATATTGTGTTTCTACTTTTGTGGACTAAACACCTGTGTATTGCCATCTCTCTTATCTCCTTATAAAAATAGAGATTAAGAAATACTTTTACCTTCAGCAACTCAAGTCTCTTCCTCTCCAAAAGTAACTTTCTTTGTTCCACAACTAGGATACGTTCTTTTTGGATTAGTTCAATCTCCTCCTACAGCATTTAAACTTATTATGGTATACAGTTTTTATAAAATTTCTAAAATACACCTTTTTACATGCACAATTTGTGTGTTCAGATAATTTTAATTGCTCTATTAAACATGCTTTTCCCTTTTTATTGGACATGATACAAGGTAAACAAAAACATCTTTATTGCTTTGACTATCATGATTGGATACTTACATCTATTATATTAATATCATTAGCTAGATGAGGACTACGACTTCTGTTACGTGATTCATTTGAACCATGCGACCGTCTCCTCTGCCGTAGTTCTTTATCTCTTGTACTTTGATCATCATTGTTACTTGCATTAACTTTAAGATGTTCTGTTGTAACAATCGCTGATAAGTGTAATTCAGTCTTAGTTTGATTATCGAAATAAACAAAACCATTTATGAGCTTTAAAGCTTTTTGTGTTACTTGCTTGTTCCTCATAGTTATTAAAACTACAATAAGCCTAGGATCGGCGTCGGGGTAGATGTCATGCAGACAAAAATGGCACGGTAGTTTTTTGCCAAACACAGCTGAGTTCAGTATATTGTAAATCTTGTGTTTTTTTAACTGCAATGTATATAAACATTTAGTAATTAATATTTGCATGGTTAAAGAAATACAGAAACACTTATATATACAATTCTATTACTTTCTTATTAAAGCCGTAGATGCTGATATAAAACATCTTGATGAAATAATTACACCCCGTTTAGTTCAAGTTCAAATTTCATAATTCAATTTCGTTAAAAATCAAATAATATCTGTAATATTAAATTGCTGACTTGCTCACTTGCTGCGTGTTTTGTCAATTTGTCATTGTCAAATTCAAAAATGTCAAAGTATAGATTTGATCAAGCCCCCTGTTTTCAATTTTTAATTTGTCTAATCTCCTAACCAAAACTTTATCACAGCAATTATTTGTTTAAAATAATGAAATATACGATAAAAGGTTTTGCTTTAAAAGTAAATAGTTTTAATCACGTTCGGTTTGAACGTGAAAATTGTTCATTCGATGTAGTTCCTCTATTCTTTGACCGATTAGAACTCTGATATTTTATTACGCCAATGTCAAACAAACCGACCTTTAATTAATTTCTTTCTTTGTTGTTTTGCTTTTATTCAATCCAATTCTATATTAACTTTGAATAAACAATTAATTATAAGTTAAAAAGGTGTATCAAAATGACAATTATTGTTGTATCTGGATTGCCTCCCAAGGTGGGTAATTAGATTTGTGATCGAATCGCATTTTTCCTATCAACAGATATTTCTGTGCCCTTGTTTATCTTTCATTAAGATTCACATCTGCTAATTTCAAACAAAGATTTATTCAATTTACGTGAGCCAAAAAATCTTTGAATGTATTAAATTAAATTGGTATTTCACGAACACTTTGCTTCATACTAATATTCTAAATGTGAGATGGAAAGATGGTTCTAGCTGAACTTTGACATAGATGTAGAACATAGTCTGGAATAACACACATCGTAACACGTTTGTTTTTTAATTCCTTGCTGGTATCAGCCAGTATTGTAATAAATCGTATCAATTAGGAAAAAAAATAATTACTCATTACTCACCAACACCTCACATATAGCTTAAATTTCTTTTTTAATTTTCTTAAAATACTTTCATACTTGCATAACTAGTAAATTAAGAATGTTTTTTTTTATTAGTTTCATTGTGGTCTGTGGAGCAGAGGCCTGGTGATCCGTCACAGAGGGTGCCACCCTAGTTTGGATGCCAGTCCCCTGCCTAATGGGGAAATTAAAAATTATTTTTATTTTTTTTTATATAATTAATATTAGGTTATACACCAATTATTTTCCCCCTTTTTCTATAAAAAAAATATGTTTCAGTGGGATATGAAAACATTAATAAGAAAATTAATACAGGCAATAAGAGGGAAGTATGAAGTACTCACAATAAAATGTACCAAAAAAACCAGGTGTGGATATGTACGTTTGTCAGAAATGCTTAACCCTGATTTTGTAGTGAATAAAATAAACTCTACTATGTTTGGCAAAGTCAAACTAACTGCAAAGATACCTGATGCTGAGCCAATAGTAAGTTCTAAAGAATTTTTATTTCACTCAGTCATTTAATTATTAATTTACAGGTCATAGAAAATTTACTCTCTGAATATGGCAATCAAATTTGACCAAAATATGCATGTCTTACTTAACTTATATTAACAAATATCTGACTAATACATTTTTAATATTTAGTTTTATTCAACTGAGCCATAAAAAGTACTTCTACATGAAAAATCTGATCCTCTTCTCAGTAAATCAAATTACATGGATATTTAGAGAGGGGAAAAAAGAGGAGGGAAATTTCAAAATTTCTAAGTCCTTTATCTTATTTTAAATGATTATTGTTAAAAAATTATGTGTAGTCAACACATCTGCGATTGTGGATGTCTATGGGCAGCGTTTGCTTCGCTATTTCGGCGTGTTCTGATGGCCGCTTGCTCGTTTGTTACCTTATGTTATAAAAAAAGGATATTGATTTATTATAAATTTCCAGTTACCCAAAACAGTGAAGCCTATTGGACTGCCAAGGCCTCTTCGCAGAGCTTACGGTATTTGTAACGAAGGTTCATTGGGAGAGGTAAAGTAGTATCTTACTAATATTATAAATGTGATAGCTTAGATGCATGGATGTTTATTATGATGATTTACTATGCATTACTAGAATTACTAGAATGACTCAAGGGATCTGAATGGCACAGATGTAGAACATAATCTACTAACTAAGCATTTATCTAATTCCGTGCAGATAGAGTCGCTGGCGACAGCTATTATATATTGAAAAAGTCTTTAACAGCAACAGAACCAGTAACAACTTTTGCAAGATTGCCGACTCCTATTCTCCTATTGGTTATTGTTCCATGTTAAACTCTCAATCATATCATACTTAATATTATAAATGCGAAAGTTTAGATGGATGGATGGATGTTTATTAGAGTTTTCTGGAAGAACATATAGGCTATTCACTTTTGTTTTTTTTTTAATTCCACGGGACGGAGTCGCGGGCAAAAGCTAGTGTATGCTAAATGTCATATGAATGTAGCTTTTAATATGGGATATGTTCAGACTCCCCAATTGTACATATCAGTCTGGAAACTATTTTATGCTAAAGAAGTCATAGAAAGTACCTAGTGGTACAGTCGGGGCAACTGGCGGTGTTCCAACATAAAAGCTACAATCGTTTGAACATTTTGAAATGAGACGCGGAACAAAAAACAATACAGCACAGCTTATAAATGTCTCTGTAAGACAAAAAGTCTGTTAGTGATACATGGCTAGTTTCTTTTCTCCCTTCATTTGCACCATTTACTGCTATCTAAGAGGTGGAGTTTTTCTTGTTGCAATGACCAAGGCAATTTCTCCTAAAATGGAACATAGCGGATTTCTATGACTGTACATAAATATGGACTTTATATTAACACCTTTCATTTTAAATATGGTAGTTTAAAATGAATTTTTTATCTGTAAATAAACATTATTTAGGTGCTACACGCCGCCCATACAGAGATATTGGAGGAATTGCAATCAAAATATGCAGGTCTACATAACCTCAGTAGCACAACTGGTCATAAACTACTGGCAACACTTGCAAAGGTATGTGTTATCAATATATTTTTATACTATACTAATGTATTTTTAATAAGATTGTATTTTTGTACGAGCTGTCGCCCGTAAACTTCATAAGGGTGGAATTAAAAAAAAATGTAGCCTATAATATGCCCGTCCATGTCAGCCACCCTCCAGTGAAAGTCCCGTTAAAATCCACCCAGCCGTTTCTGAGGTTACGCGGAACAAACGCGGCTTGCGGACAGACAGACAGACAAAAACATTTTAAATGCGATTTTCGTTATCAACAACGCAAATACATCATCTTTCCGAAATCTGGATTTTTTCTTTTGATATTACAGACACTCCGATTTTATTATTATATGTATAGATATTGAAATAAATAAAAAACTACAGGGCTGATTTCAAAAATTCTTTCATCATTAAAAAGCTATGTTATCAGTGAGTAACTTAGGCTATAATTTTTAATTTCACGCGAACGAAGTCGCGAGCAACAGCTCATCAGACATACTTAGAGTTATGTATAATGTGAAATTAGTTATTTAGGATATTTTAATTTGCCGGTTATTTCCAGGAGTTATTCAGTAGGCTACGTTGGCTCATGTTGAATGTTAGCGATGTTAATACTTGCTTTAAACTAACCAAGCAGTATAGGAAGTTGCACCCCCATCATTGCGACTTCGGAATGATTCAGTCAACTTATAATGAAATAGAAAGGTCAGCGGGCAGATCTCCGATTATACTCATTCAGGACGACATTGTCACGCCCACGGACAGACCTTATGGTATATCAAAATGTTATTATTAAAACTACATAAGGGGGCTTGCCCACAAACAAGGGGGGGGCAGACTGATGACAAAGGGTCTAGTAATTTCTTTTTCCAAATAGAATTTATTGACATCTTAAACTAGTATATTGAATTATTTGATTAATTTATTGTACAATTTTCGAGTCTGAAGGGGTTGGCCTGTCTCTCCCCCTTCCCCCATGGCGTAGACCCTTCTGAACACCTTATCTGCCTGTACCTATTCTAATAAGGTTTTATTCTGCTTTATAAACAATGTAGTTTTTATAATTTCGATTGTCCCTTTGTATAGTAAAATGTATAAAAAATAGTTTTTAGTGTATTTGAAATAAGAGAGTTATTTTTTTTGTAGTTCTGTCTAACATGCCGTTGGACAAAGTGCAAGTGATCTGCACAAAGTATGCAAAGGCAATAAGCCATAAGGTATGTAACGTTTATATACTAACATTGCTTTTATTGCAAATACGCAGTACAAATAAACCCTATAATACATAATAAGGAAGGTTTTAATAAATTTATTTTTTTTCCAGCTCCAAAACCATATAACAAATTTGAACACAACCACCAGTGAAGAGCCCATGGAGGAGGAGATGGCCGTGCAGAGAGTCAGGCAGGAGTTGAAGAAGATCATCCCTTATGTACCTATGGTGATTATATTTACTGAACTACTCTGCACTTCACAAACTGTGTTTCCCGTTGGGCCGTTCGGAATAACTATCGGCTAAATTAGATTTTTGCCATCAAACCTACATTAGAGATAGAAGGCTTAATGGGAAATGATTCTATTTCGATGATCAGCCCAACGGAAAACATTTGCCGACGAGAATTTTTGCTAAATTGATTGTTAGATTTTTTTTTCCAGTTAAATTGTAAAATGCTTCTCTTTCAGATGGTACAGATAGTTGTGAAGCACAACATATTACAGAAGAAGAGTATGTACTATAGAGTGAGAGTGAGTAATCATTTTGACAAAACACACACTTCTTTGTTATGTAGGATGTCAGCGATCACAGTATATTTTGGAATAATCCTCTTTTTAATAAAAAGCCCTACACTTACGACACGCTTTAGGCTATATATATTTTTAGGTATTTCGATTCCAAATGATTTAAAAAAATATAGATGGATGGATATATTATATTAAATATATTCACGCTAATAAGGTTAGGGAGTCAATAATTTGGAAAAACCGTCATACGAAAAAGAAACAAAAGCTATAAGCCTATACCAGCAAAGCAAGGTTACCATGGAAATGGTCATTGTTAGCCAGCGGCAAAGGCCTTTGATGTCATTTGTACATGAGAATTTACAAATGTAAGCAATAAAAGTGGGTTTTTTACAATTTAATGCGGATGTAGTACTGGTACAGCTCGTAAAATGTAGTGTACAGTCGCGGCAATCCGGGGTGTTGCACTTTAGGAAAAATTGCTTTGTTTATTGCAGCAAGACAAACTCCGCCTCCTACAAATAACTAATGAGATAGCAGTGAGTGCAAACAAAGGGATAATAATAAAAAGAAACTTTTTTGTACAGACACTTAAAAGCTGCGTTGTATTGATTTTTGTTCCGCGTCTCAAATTATTCAAAGAATTGTAGCTTTTAAAGTGGAGCATCGCCACTTTCCCCGACTGTACATAATATCGTTCAGATCTACGGGGAGCCATTCCTGCCCAGCAAGGACATGATGATGAAGTTCCTGAAGAAGTACCTCGCGGTGCAGATGTACCGCAGCGACCGCGCGTTCAACCTCATGTACTGCAAGGTGCCGCTCACCACGCTGCCCAAGTTCGCTGAGGCCGACGGCACTAATATATGTTAGTTCAAACTTACCTATATCTATACTTCTATAAAGATTTGAAATTACTCAAAAATTACTCGGCCGATTTCAAAAATATTTTCACCATTAAAAACCTACTTTATATCTATACCTTTTCATATATCTTTATTTACTTATTTAATACATTTTTTACATGATTTGTATAACAATAAAAACAAAACATATTGTGTAAAAAATAGACCACCACCGGTTGCGGAACCTGATGACTCAAGCACTAATTATTTCACTATTCCTTTTATTATCATTTTATAAGTACAGGATAGGAAAGGAAGTAGATATTTTGTGCAGTCCATCGCTACGCCCGTTAAAGGAAAACATTCTTCTACCTTCCAATTTAAAAAAAATAAATATTGTAGCCTATGTTACTCACTGATAACATAGCTTTTGAATGGTGAAATATTTTTTTGAATCTTTCATCTTTATAATATTAGTATAAATAAAAACACTAATATTTTGTGGTTATTTAGGCGGGGCCATAATGTACATCCGTTTGTCTGACGTGGAGTACTACAAGGTGCCGAACTCGATGGTCGAGGAAATGTTGGCCTTCAATCCCAAACCGGAGAGGACATTGCCCATACACTCGCATGGATATGACGATTATGAAACTGAATGGAACGAAACTTGGTAGTTTTAAGTGTTCATAAACTATGAATACTGTATTGCGTCTTAATTATCCTTAGGACCGTTTTTAACGCATTTTACTACCTTTTAAGCTATTACGAATTATTATTTACGTGTATGATCTGTGTTTAGATAATAAACTATAAAATACAACTGTAGTTTTATTTGTCTTGTAGATTTTATATTCCCTAAATCTTAAAACGATTGACCTATATTCCAATAGCTGTACAAAGAAGCAATTTATTGACTAAGTTAATATAAAATAGTGTAAAAAAAAACTTTCAAATGGTGTATCTTTTTAAATGTGTCGACTTTCGTGTATGTTTTCCATAATTTTTTAGTTCAAAAGCGTAAGAAGAAACATTAAAAAAGTATTCCATAGTGAAAGCCGAGATTGGAATCCGTGAACGTATCATATAACCATAGAGGTTATAGAGTAGGGTACATTTTTGGTTTGCTGTCAAAAATCTAGAAAGAAATGATAATAGCCGTTCAATGTTTTTTAACTTTTGTGAATAATCAAAGTAAATACGATTTGAAATGGACTAATAATGTTTGTATAAATCAATAAAACATATTGGTCGTAATCAGGACAAAAAAATTATGTTACTGTTGCGTTAATTACATTTTTAATTATAATTTAAAAAATGGATTCATTGTATATGGTTTTAACTTCGCGAATTATGCATTTTAAGAAAGTGTATTTGTAAATACTGCATTTCTCTTAATCAAAGATATGTTCATGATGATTTTAAAACCACTTACATCGGAATAAAAGTATAACAAAGAAAAACGGTAACAAATAGGTACTCGACATTTTTTTTTATTATCAATTCATTTTTATTTATCGAGAGATTCTAATAGATAGGGTAAAATAATTGCAACGTATACGTACATTTGCATATGCATATACATTTAAAGAAATTACCATAAGATTAAAACTGCAAACATTTGCTAATTGATGCCTTTTAATTGTGCTATCAAATGTGTAAAACATTGTACTATGTCTATGTAAAATGCCTGTAGTTTTCAAAATAATTAAGCAATATTCTTACATGTGTACTGTGTTAATTGAAACACTAAAAGAATGCACAGGCCAATTAGATCTTAGGTCAATCTATCCATTCTGATCTAAAGCACCTGAAACAGGTATCCCTATAATTGTGTTTTATTTTAGGCACAAAAATGTCATCTCAAAATATACAAGATACTTGCAATAGTGAAGATATTAATGAAACAGTTGTAAAAGTAGAAAACAACTTAGACGAACACATACAAATAAAATGTGAATCTTTTGATGAGGATGAAATGCAAAGTTATGAAAATGTACAAATTAAACAAGAATTTGAACCTAATGAGAACATAACACAAGAAATTAACTGTGAAATGCCTACAGATAAAGAAACTATTATACATAGATTTTCAACAGAAAATTGTAATAGCAAAGTAAATGAAATAACCAACATTTATGATGATAATATAGAAATTAAATATGAAATTGATCAGAATGGTTGTGATGAAGATATTGACAGTAATCATGCGGAAGCTTTACATAATGTTGAGGCATGTCTACAAGATGAAATTAAAATTAAATTGGAGAATGAAACACATGAGGTATATATAACTTTATTCTTTATTTACATATTTACTATGTAATATATATAATATGTAATATACCAAATAGTGCATGACCAGATGCGCAATCTAATGACTCAAGCAACCAGTGAGGGCTGCAGAGATATGTCTCTCTCCTAAGTGTGCAGTTTCCACAATATATATTAAACAGTCCAAACGTTTTTGAATTCATTTGTTACATACAAACACACAAATCATTCCAACTTATGTTAGTACAGATAACATTTGATAAGATTAAAATGTACAGATAGATTTAGATTAAAAGTTATGCCAATTGAAATGTTAATTTTCTCCTGATTATAACTAAGATAGTAATATTGGTGATGTTTGTGGTTTTTCAGGAAAATATTCAGGGAAATGAAGAAGCGGAGCATGTGGTTGTAAAAGATGAAATAGAATCAGAAACAACAGATACAGAAACTCATTTAATATCAAATGAAATTGGAATTCCAATAGCTACAACAGCACAACCAGCTAACACATTGTTTATGGAAATATTGCCTATGAATATATACCCGGGAGTGCCACTCGGTAAAGTTGTCAACACTGAAGAAATACTGTCAACACCCTATGATGCAATGGACTGTGGAGATTCATTCCTATTAAACTCCATAACCAGTAATATGATGACATTAGAACAAGAAGCTTACGGACTTTTAGAAGCCAAAAAAATAGACAGGTCTTACGACTGTTCTTTATGTCCAAAAAGTTACAAACATCCTAAATGTCTGAAGAAACACCAAAAATGGCACATGACTAGGGCAAAATGTGAATTATATAAAGCAAATAGGTTAAAAATGAGAAAGGAGAATCAAAAGAAGCAAAAAGAAGTGATGAATGTGGTAAAAGTAGAACCCAAAATTGATGTTAATAAAGGAGGTTATGAGTGCACTTGTGGTAAAATTTTCCAACGCAAAACTCGATTGGAAGGTTGTTTACGTTCCCACAATGCAACCAAGGACCCGAATTACTTATATTGTGGCACATGCTACAAACAGATCCCAAATAAAGAGGAATTACTTCTGCACAGGAAACAAATGCACAGAAAGGTTATGTTTCCGTGCAAATTTTGTCCCACAGATTACAAAAATCGTAAAGAACTGTTCAAACATTTACAATTACATCAGAAAGTTCAAGTGATGGAGTACAAAATGTTATCAGAAGTAGTGAAAGGGAAGCAAAAGTTGAAATGTTTTATGTGTGAGAAAATTTGTCCTGAACTATCGGAATTAAAGACTCACGTTATGTACGACCACAAGGAACCTTACACGTGTCCGCATTGCAACGAGACATTTTCTAAAATGATAGATTTTGGTAATCACATGAAAACTGAACATCCCGAAGTTGAAGAGAAATATGTGTTGGATGTTTTCGAGGCATTTTCTAAATTAATTAAAGCATGGAAATGTGAAGATTGTGATGTACAGTTCCACGAAGCGGATAAACTAGCGTTACATAAGATAGAAAAACATAGTGTGGATTTGAAAGTGCAGCCTCAATTCCAGTGTATAGATTGCAGAAGAGTGTACATAACTCTTAAAGGTTTGATGGCACACAGACGTATCCATCACATCACTGATAATATGGAAGATTCTGGAATGCATGAAAAAGGTGTTCTTTGTATAGAATGTAGAAAAGTTTGCAGAGATATGGAAGCCTTAACGTCTCATATGCGTCTACATTCACCGAACAGAAAGTATAAATGTAAATTTTGCGATTTTCGATTCGCAACGATCCAAAAGCGGAAAGCCCACGCAGGATTGCATACCGGAGATATGAAGTATGTTTGTTTCATTTGTGAGTACCAGTGTAGTTCGTTGAACAGATTGCAACAGCATAAAAGGTCTGTTAAACATTTGAGTATGAAAGATTACTTATCGACTGGCAAAGTTTTAGGAGTTGAGCAATCGACTTCTAAAACTGATGATCTAGAAAAACAAGAATGGATGGTGGTGAAAGGTGATGAAAATGATGATAGTGGTGATGATAGTTCGAATGCGGGCGGTGAAGTGACTTGTGATATTTGTGGTCTAATTTTCAACTCAATGTCCAAAATGTTGGAACACCAAAAGTCACATCCGTTTATAGAAATACCCAATGATGATAAACCTACAAGGATATTTTTTAAATAACTTTCGCCAATTAAAAGATAAATGATGGCAAAAATTACCTAATGATAGGTAAATTGTTGATTATCGTGAATTTTAAATGATAAGATTGTCACTGGTTCTTTAACTTTTAGAGCAAATTGGAAATGCCTAATGTTTTAGTTTAAGTCTCTTTTTCTTTTTTCTTTAAAAAAATGTAAAGGTTAAGAATTACCGATTTATGTGTGATAGTGCTTAATTTCTACGTCTACCCACTTTTTTATATAGCTTTATAATAATACTTTGAAATTCAACTGAAATATCGGTTTTTTTTTGTGATATAAAGGGTTATATACAAAACTATTTTTTTTTTAATGTTTGTCAGTATTTATGACCCAACGGTTTATTCTGAAAAATTGATGGTAAATATATAGAAAAAAGTCATAAATTTTACTTATAATTAACTCTATATTTATTTTGAAATGATTTTTAGATTTTAAAAAGTAAATTTTCATATATTTTGTTTGATGCAAGAGATTGTTGCCATGTTTTCAAATCTTTTTACATGAAAAACAAACGAAAGGTGAAACATTTTTAGGGTTTATTCTACAAGTTGGCAAAAAATTATTATTAAAGTTGAAGAAATTTTATTTTAAGAAAATTTTCAATATATTTTTTTTATTGTTCTCATGCGAGTTATTCCCCAAAAAGGGATTATTGTACGGAATTCCAATAATTTGCTTTGCTCAAGAAAAACATGACCACTGTAAACATTAATTTGGACGCATGGGCAAATTTAATCCAAAATTGATTATACCGATTATTTCATAAAAACACTTAAACGATAGCTCGTGAGGTTCTCGAACTCCACAAAGGTTATGATCCGTCTGAAGAATCATGTTTTATGTAGTTCATTAGAGGTAGGCATTTGTAAATATATATATATATATATATATATATAAAAGGAAGTCGTGTTAGTTACACTATTTATAACTCAAGAACGGCTTCACCGATATGCCTGAAAATTGGTGAGGAGGTAGCTTAGAGCCAGACGGACATAGGATACTATTTATTCCGTTCGACAGCGATGGATGGATGGATGTTTGTTAGAGTTTGTAGCCTAAATGGGTAAACGATTTCAATGAAATTTGGTATAGACGTGGAGGATAATCTGGATAATACATAGGCTACTCACTTTTGTTTTTTTAAAATTCCACGCGGAGTCGCGGGCGAAAGCTAGTAAGGTAATATATGTATAATATAAAAAATGATGTCTCCCTTTTAACTCTTATTATTAAAAAAGTTATAAATGAAATCAAGTATGATCGAATAATTTTTACATTTAAACCCAGTTTCTTTGAGTTCCTTAAGTAAAATAAATGTAATAAAAATGATTGAAAGATCATGAATATGTTAGTATTATAGTTGTCTGTATGAAATATGCGATGGTAAAATATTAGTTTTAAAAATGTAAAACTATAGGAAAGGGTTCGTTTTAATAAATAAAATTTTGTTGATTTAAAAATCTATTTTATTATCACAAGATATGATAAAACATACATCTGTCAAACATAAAATTAAGTGTTCATTTAAAGTTGTATAGAAAATGTAATTGTAACTAAATTTTGTCGTTTCAACATTAAATGAACATTATAAAGGAATTCAATCGACTATTTTCTTACAAAAAAAAACCTATAAAAGATGGTACAGTCGCGGAAATCCGCGGTCAATACATCAAATCCCATGTTCCTTACTTGGAGGCGTTTACCACTCTTAGAAATAACCAATCCGGTATCAGTGAGTTGCGCCTATCTTTTCGTCCACACATTAAACAGTACTATTCGTTATTATTTTTCGTTCAAACGACTGTAGCGACGGCGGAACACCGCCAAATGCCACCACTGTATTTTACAATAGAATGCCGGGATTCGAACCCAAGACCACTAGTTTGGTGCACAACTAACTATTATGCTACTAATAAAAAATAGTAATTGTATAATATTTATTTTCTCAGCAACATCGCGATTATTCGTGTAATTTTAGGCGAAGTATAAGAAAACAGTGTATTGAAAATCTTAATTAGGACAATTGTGATTATAAAAAATACATCAAACATTTTAAATTCAAGTATTTCCTTGTAGAAATAAAGTCGCTTACATTATCTGTACTACATTCCGCTTAGTACTAAACATATTAAACCTTCATACTGATTTAGTGTTGCCACATGTGTGCCATTAAAATCGATAAAGCTGTATTTTAAATTAGATTTTAAAAACAAAAATAAAAATAACTTTTGTGACTAAACGTCGGTTTTTGTTATAGTTATATTAATAATTATAATCTTTCTTTTAATCTGTAAAACAGATGGCAACACTAATGTCAACAGACTGCATATAGTCACATTATTTTTTAGAAATGAATTCATAGATTATCAGTTCTAGGATACAATCACAACTATACATAAAATAAAATTGGAGTGTCTAACATTGAAAAATAAAAAAAAAGGACCTAAACATTATGTATTTCGTTGCTGATGAGAATTCCATTTTTAAAATGTCTCTGAGTCCGGATTGTTCCGTGTTATAACCGGATCAGGTGGACCGATTTAAATGGGATTTTGACAAGTTTGCTGATATAGAATATTATATGCTACTTTTTTATTAAAAAAAAAATTAAATAGTCGTAAACGACCGGTATCATATAAAGATTAATTATTTATTCAAAAGTTTTTTCAACATAACCTTTAAAACACAATTTCATTTGATTTAATAACAGGAATTCCGTATGTTGTATGACCATGTGGTTCGCACTGCTGGAAACAGTCACATAAAACATGTTTCATCAATGTTACCATTCTAAGCGAGATCAAACATTTTATGTCAATGTTTAGTCAATGCGAAAAAAGAAAAAGAATTTTTTACTGTAAAAATGATATCTAGGTCATTTGAATAGGTCATTTAACCTGTGATGATGTACAAATAGTACAATAGACATAAAAATCATAAGACAAATAGACAAGAATCTTATAACATGGTATTAAATTGTAATGTTACTAAAGAGTGACATTCAAAAATATATAGTCGAGGCATAGTAAACAAAATTTATTCACCGGTACTTTATTTGAAAGTACTATATCCCTTGTTTTGACATGTAACAAAATATTTTACAAAATTATAAGCTTCATTACTAGCTGTTCCCCTGCGGTTTCATCCGCGTGCAATTATAAAAACTTTATTTTATTGTTTACATTTGTCAAATTATCAATTGCAAATGTAAAATGACATGACATGATGACAAACCATGGCAAAATATATAGCCTAAAGCGTGACGTAAGTGTAGGGCTTTTTATTAAAAAAAGAATTATTCAAAAATATGTAATTGCTGACATCTTAGACAACAAAGTGTGTGTTTACGCTTTATTATATTAAGTATAGATAAATATTATTTAACGCCACCTATTGATCAATTCATACAATAAATTCTATTGCGTTGGTTTCAAACATCTAATTAATAGATGGCGTTACTGGTGGTATGGGAAATGTCAACTATGCCTCATCTACATATTTAAATGTCTACTTACGTGTGATAGTTTATGGAAGTATTTATTGTGTGAAGTGTATAGCCCAGTTGTTGTCGAGCGGCGCCGCGGGCTTGCGTATGACGAGCACGTTGTTACCGCGGTGCAGCGTCATGTGCAGCGCGGCGGAGCGCCCGCCGGCCTGCAGGCGCGCGGTGCGCGGCGCTGACTGTACCCCCGCTATCACTATGCGCTCTATCCAACCGCGGGTAGAGAACTCAGATTCATTTACTAACCTGCAATTTTTTATTTGTTCAGAAATTAAGACTTTCAAACATATTGTCAACAATTTTCGTTTTTTTTTATTATTTATTAGGAGGAGGATTTTATTTAAAAAAAAAATACCAATCCCATAGTACTACTCTTTGCAATTAGGAACGCTGGCGTAATCGTAGAGGTTTTCTTACATTCAAGAAGCAAATTCAAATATAACGATTGAAATAATATAGAAAACACTTAAGAACTTCCCAGAGTTAAGAGAAAAAAACATTAAAAACAGCATCCTACATAAAACTAAATTCCTCAATAGAATCTCGATGAATTTTTTAAATTATTTTTAAAAAAATATTAAAACCATACTCACGTGTACGTCATCTGTTTAGGTTCGTATGCGATCTTGGCGTAGATATACTTATTATTCTTATATTCGTATGTCTCCCCGTCGTCAATGTACAGGGTGCCGTGCGCTGTGTTCTACAAACAAACAAATACATGCATTTATATTATACTAGCTTTTGCCCGCGACTCCGTCCGCGTGGAATTAAAAAAAACAAAAGTGAGTAGCCTATGTGTTCTTCCAGACTATCTTCTACATCTATACTAAATTATATAGAAATCCGTTCAATCGTTTAGGCTACAAACTTTAACAAACATCCATCCATCCATCTAAACTTTCGCATTTATAATATTTGTATGATTATTAATTTCAATATGGTATTTGTCTGTTTTTGTGAATGTTTAGGGTAGTCATAAATAAATTAGTCTGCATATGCAGCTTGATACTACAATTCAGATAATTAAAAACATAAAATCTAATTAATGTGAAAGTTTGGATGGATGGATGTTTGTTAGAGTTTGTAGCCTAAACGGCTGAACGGATCTCGATGAAATTTGTCATAGATGTAGAGGATAGTCTGGAAGAACATATAGGCTACTCATTTTTTTTTTTGATCCACGCGGTTAGAGTTTTGGGCAAGTAAATAAGTATACTAGAGTTTAACTTCACAAAGTGTAGTATAAATATGTAATGGAGTTACATTAGCGTCCAATGTGACGACCAGTGTGAAGGGGTCGTTCGCCATGAGCGCGGAGGAGCGCCGCACGCGCTCGCGCCGCGGCACCACCGCGCCGCCGCGCTGGTACACCGGGATCTGAAATATCACATATATATAAAACGAGCTGTCTCCCGCAAACTTCGTTAGCGCAAATTTGGTCTCATCCATTAAACTATTTTGACAGCGCGAAATTAAAAAAAAAGTAGCTTATATGCCTATCCATGTCAGCTACCCTCCAGTGAGTCTCGTCGAAATCGGCCGTTTCAGAGATTATCAGGAACAAACGCGGCTTGCGGAAAGACAGACAGACAAAAAAACTAAATGCGATTTTCGTTATCATCAACGCAAATACATCATCTTCCCGAAATCTAGAATTTTTCTTTTGTAAACATTAAAAAATAATATTAAATATTACAAACAGACACTCCAATTTTATTATATGTATTATAAGGAATAATAGACAATTTTAGTGTGGCGTCGTTTGTGACGTAATAAAAGGGCCGCCATCTTTGAAAGTCGACATTCGTTCGTTAGCTTCGGTAGCGTCAAGTCGTGTCAAGTGTTCGATACATTTTGAGGTTGTAATTGTAATTAGTGGTTGATTCTTTGTTTATTAGTTATTGTTATAAAATTGCTTTAAAAACAGATAGATTTTGTGTCCAATCAAATAATAAAGTTGTTCGCCATCTTGTAATTTTTTTTTTAATAAAAACGTTCGAAGTTGCTAAAAGTATAGATATAGAATAGTAGACACAGATGTTTTCAGTTTTTTTTATATAATTATACAAACGAACGAGGGAAACATCGAGGTAGAAAATAGCAGAGGAACTAGTAAATGCGTTGATGGCATTAGAGAAGATATACTCGCTTTTAAAAGGACCCTACACATAGCTACCTACTTTTCTTTTTTTTAATTCAATTGAACAGAGTCGCGTGTGAAAGCTATACATAAAACATACCTTTGCTAGATTAACTTCCTGATTGAAGTATCCGTTAGCTTGATGTACTTGGTAGGAGTCGACATCGTACCACAGCGTGTTAGTGTCACGTCCGGGGAGGTACACCTTCACACTCTTCACACCAGCCTCCAGCACGGGACGGACCAGCAGCTTGTCACCT
>LD688970.1:1804440-1814858 GCA_003118335.3 Papilio memnon | reverse complement strand
TTTTATTTTATGTGCTCTGTTTTACTTATCTTACCAATATTATAAATGCGAAGGTTTGGATGGATGGATGGAAGTTAATTAGAGTTTATAGCATAAACGACTGAACGTATCTGGATGAAATTTGGCAACTTAGAGGATAGTCTAGAAGAACACATAGGCTACTTTCTTTTTTTTTATATTTAAATAAAAAAATATATATTTCAATCATCAAATTCGATATAATTGAAAAATGAAAATAGCGAAACTTCTATAACGTGTTCTAAAACAACTCTAGCGCCATCTGGTACACCTTTTACATATTTAATTTATTGTATTAGATACAAATTAATGAAACTTTAATTATCATATTAACATTATTAATATTCAATAAGTAAAAAAAAATAACTAAATAAAAATAACATTGCATAAACAATAACCGAAGAATGCTGTTAGAAGGATTATCAAATTTGTCATGTTAAAATATTACTTACCATAGATTTGATCGGCGTCAGGGAAGGAGACATCGAGTGATACAGCCTCATTGCCACGCGGCTTGCTGTCGTGATGAGATTTGAAATTCTCTCCCCATGTACCTTCCTCTTCCTAAAAAAACATAAAGGTAACATATATTATGTACTAAGATAAACAAAGGACTGTAAACTTTCATCATCAACTTGCCCTTATCCCTTACGGAGGGTCGGCACAGTATGCGCTACTCTTCCATACGTTTCTATCAGCCGTCATATCTGCATCCACTCCCTTCTTAAGCATATCCTCTTTCACACAATCCATCCATACTTTCTTCGGTCTTCCTCTTCCTATGTAGCCATCCACATTCATTCTTAACACTTTCTGGTTTATGTCCTCATCGTCTCGTCACATGTCCATACCACGCTAAACTTTTGCTTCTTAATTTCTCCACAACTGGCGCTACTTTCAAACTTCCTCTAATATACACATTCTTAACTTTATCCTTTCAAACGACTGTCAACTTTCGTACTACAAATTAATTAAGACGAAATTCGCGACTCTAGTACATAAAAAGTTAATAGCAATAACTTATGTAGAATTTAGATGGTTCAAAGGATAAGTTTACTAAACCCAGTTCTACTTATTTGCTTGATTAGATAACTTAGTCCTTTCTTTGTGCCTGATAGTTTTACTGACATATTGTTCATTCGATTGACCATTTATAATGTGTGAGGTTTCAATTAATTAATATCTTATACCCTGGGAGTTCAGTAGGGTTTTTATTTAAATAATTAGTTCAGTAATAACAAACAAAGACCCAAGTTCAATGTGCACGTGCGATTAAAGTTCACTACACAACAAAGAGGTATCAATGAATAGATTACGACTGGTGCATTATGACGTCATTTATCGATAGCAAATTCAATCCAACAATCCATTACCATCGACCAAATGCTCGGTTATTTGTAAATATTTTTGGGAATGTCTCTGAATCTTTTATGGAAACGAAAATTAATGAAATTATGTAATCTAAAAAATATCTAGCTTACGCCCACGAGTACGTCCGCGTGGAATTAAAAAGAACAAAAAGAAAACAGAGAACATAGAGAGATAGAGAACAGAGAGAACAAAAAAAAAAAGATTTATTAAAGAGCAATCTTTTGTTTTTATACTAGTGTAAAAGAAGCACGAACATAAACAAAATGTTAATTATTGTAAGGTTGGTACTAACTAAAATATTTCATTCAACAATTCTTACAATCATACTCATACTAATATTATAAATGCGAAAGTTTAGATGGATGGATGTTTGTTAGAGTTTGTAGCCCAAACTGCTGAACGGATCTCAATGGAATTTGGCATAGACGTAGAGGATAGTCTGGAAGAACACGTAGGCTACTTGGTTTTGTTTTTTTTATACCACGCGGACGCAGTCGCGGGCGAAAGCTAGTTATCAATAACATAATAGTGTTATGATCTCATAACCTCACATAGACAATTAATTAATAAGTAATTAGATAAGAGGGTTAGATGTAACATCTGTTGGGAAGCCATTTTCTTTGTGTGTTATCTGATTCTATACTGCTCTGTTATAATCTTTCACCACTGTCAAAAAACGTCTACAAAAACGTGTTTTAGCAATTTCTTTTTTAAATAATATTTACATACATAAAACAATGCATCATGCCTTTTAACAATACATTGTCAATCATGCACTTGAAAATCCAATTTCCGCTATCAAATAGTGTTTGAAAACATAAAGGGTGTAAACATTATCAGTCACGTAGTAAGATAAACAGATCATTGACACAAAGATCTTAAGGAAATGTGTAACATGGTCACAGATATTGATATTGGATAGATTGAAGGTTGTATTCAATTGCAATTTAGACTACTAGCGTTCCGCCCCAGCTTCGCCTGGTTGACAAATGAATAAATGCGAAAATTTATATGGATGGATGAATGTTTGTTAGAGTTTGTAGCCAAAACTACTGCATGCTGATATTTGGCATAGATTTAGAGCATAATCTGGAAGAACACATGGGCATATGTATTTAGTTTTTTTTAATTCCACACATATGGAGGTAGACCTAGAAAGAGATGGATTGCGTGAAAGGTGACATGATCAAGAAGGGAGTGATGACTGAGATGACGTATGATAGAGTTATGTGGAGGACAAAAACCTGTTGCGCCGACCCTACGGGAGGAGGATAAGGAGGAAGATGATGATGATGACAGATGGAGTCCGGGCGAAAGTTAGGTATATTTCAAAATAAAAAACTTCGACTTACAACTTCAATAGCATTCTCATTGCCTTCTTCTTCATCATTTTTCTCCCGTTTCAGTCTCAATGGTTCAATAAGCAGCTGTGAGTTTTCATTAATCACCACAGCGACATCACCATTCTGATCGAGGAATTCAAACTTGAGCGGCTCCGCGGTTATCAAAACTTTGTGACCTTGTGTGTTAGTCAAGGTCAGCTTACCACCTTCCTTTGATACTAATTGAAGTCTGCAAGAATTAAGCAATTAAGTTTTATTAAAAAACTTATGCATTCATTGTAGATGATATGAGTGTGATACATTATGCTCATTATGTACAAAGTACAAATATAGTGGACATAGAAATGGATATTGCCAAAGGTTAAGTAAAGTAAAAGAAGTTAACAGCTGCCAAATCTTACTAATATTATAAATGAATAGATTAACGGATGGATAGATGTTTGTTAGTTTGTGACCTAAACTACTAGATTTTTAACTAAATTTGGAATATGTGTATTGATTTTAATTCAATGTTTGCTATATAGACAAAGGGTATTTTTTAAGTTTATAACATAAAACTAACTCACCCATCAGCCTTGGGTTCTCCGTCAAGTGCCAGTTGTGTCCTGTATCGAGGATAGATGGGGTCTGCCTCATCGATTTGAATCCTGAATGTCCCGTCTACTAATGCTGAGAATGTTAAGGCATACTTCCACTGAAATAAAATATAACATAACTACCATAGAAAATATTTAAAATAGCTTAAACATATTGCTCGTAGCAACCTAATTCATAGACACTAGTTAAATGACAACTTCTTTATAAACAATAACATGGTTTCAATATATTTTCCTCATTAAACCTTGGTTATGCAAATTGTATACTAAAGGTCGTCAACGGACTGTATATTATTCTAAAAATAAAATATGACTATAAATAGAATAAATAATTAAATTGCCTAATTATGTTATACCTATAGTTAAATAGAAGTTATTACCAATGGGATTTTATTTTCAGTTTCTGTATTAACAGTAGAAACCTCTGCGGATAAAATATTGCCATGGACTATAACGGTATCCAAATTAAGTGTGTATTGAGATTTCTCTGGTTTGAATGATCGTAGCCGTTTACAGAAACCGGACTGATCGCATGTTTTAAAATTATTCCTATCTACACCATACACACTAACTGCGAATAGAAATATTAAAGGAAGACCCAGCGGCTTCATTCTGTAAAAAAAATATTCGGGTATCAGTGACATACACAAAGACCGGGTTGACAATGACACTAGAAATCCTAGTTTTTGTAAAAAATACCTGGCCGTAGGGTCGTTTAAGCGCTTGATATCACTATACTTTGAATTAGTTTTAAATTTTACAAAATCATCTCAAAGAATGTGACTTGAAATTACTTTTTCCACTTAGTAATCGAGATAAAACACACGCTTCCGTTACGTGGAGAAATCTCGTTTGTTCCGTTTTGACGTTTGGTTTGACAAGTGTTTATTGTGTGTATTGCTAGTTAATCTGCGTTAAAATTATGATTTATATAAAAATATTAATGAAATAAATTAAAAACATAATCTCAATTCACTTTTTAAGTATTTCGAAGCCTTATAGATTACGGAAAATATTTGTGTAAATATATGTGACCAGGTATTCGTTATACAATCAATTTAGCTTATCAAATCAAAGTTCAAACGTCAGATAAAATTCTTCCCAAGGAAATGTTATCGCCGGCTTTTCAATGCGCACAAGTTTGTAAAAATATCATTCAAGTCAACTCATCAATATTCAATTATAAAATACAACGTACGTGTTCTTTAACAAAAATGACTACTCAAGCCAAATGGAAGATTGAGAAGAACCGGGTTCTAAATTTACCATTACAAGAAAAAAGAAAACTTTACAGAACTTGTGAATACATTACTTTAGACAACATTTATACTTGGTCTAAATACGCTAAAGAAAATGACCATATAAAGACGAAACTGCATACAGAAGATGATCATAACGAAATGAAAAAAATTAAAATAAACCATGATAAAAATGCCTACCTTGCAGAAAAGGTATCAATTTTTAAAGGAGATATTACAAAATTAGAGGTAAATTTACATTTTTGTATTATGAAATGATTTTCCTTTTTTTGTACCAAATTCATTTACTTCTTCATTTAATTGTTTAAACCATTTGTCTAGATTGATGCTATTGTAAATGCAGCCAATTCTCGTTTGAAAGCTGGTGGTGGTGTTGATGGTGCGATACATCGTGCAGCAGGACCATTACTACAGGTTATAAAATTCGTCTTTTTAATCATTTTGTTTACATTCTATTTGGATCTTTTGCAAGAGATCTTAATTCCAACATTTAGAATATTTAATTTAATGAAATTATTAAGAATATATAACATTTTGAAAGATATAGTAAAGTTTCTGCACATTTACAGCTCTGTAATATAATAATTTACTTTCAAGTAATATCCAAAAGTTTTCATTTTTTTACATTCAAAAATATTACAGGAATGTTATAACTCTCATTTTGTTGTTCTTCAGTAAAGTATTTTTACGTGAAAACTGCAGATGTTTTTAACAATTTCTGTTATCTTGTAGGATGAATGTAATTCTCTCGGAGGTTGTCCCACAGGTCAAGCAAAAGCTACAAGTGGATATGATTTGCCAGCTAAGTGTATGTAAAAATTGTTATACAACAGATAAAGTATGGAATTACATTTATAATTTTTTTCACTTTTTTCAGATGTAATTCACACAGTTGGACCACAAGATGGTTCTGCACCAAAACTTCAATCATGCTACGAACATTGCCTTGCACTTAAAAGTGAATGTCACTTCAAATCTATTGCATTCCCATGTATTTCAACTGGAATTTACGGTTTTCCGAATCGTCTAGCAGCACATATTGCTCTAAGGACTGTACGTAAATACCTGGAATCAGATGACAATGTGCAAAGGGTTATTTTCTGCACTTTTATGCCTACAGATATAGACATTTATGAGACATTAATGCAATTATACTTCCCAGTTGAAGAGTAAATATAAATACCTACTACAAGTTAAAAAACATGAAATGCTTTCTTAATTATGTAATGGTGTTGATATTGCATGCTTTTGTGTATATTTAGAAGGAATAAATAATGATTTTTTATCAGCATTTTAATTACATGTGTGAGGTCAAGAATAAAATAAATAGTACAGGCTTATCATTGTTTATTTGAACATTTGTACATTTTATGTAATTAGTTTTCCATTGCAAATATTACATAGAGCTAAAACTCCCAACTAATCCGCACATTGGTTGTTCGGTAGCTCAATTAATTGGCCTGGAAATCCTAGTAATAATGTAAAGGGTAATGTTTTTAAGTCATTGTATGACTTAGAAAAAATATAATTTTCCTAAGATTTTACAGAATCTTGGTTCGATGTACTGGCTTTATGAATAAAAGGTCTTTGTTTTTGTTGCGCACAAAAAGTTCCAACCGAAAGAAATGTCACTGTCATTTTAATATTTAAAATCAATAATCTATGTTTTTAAAATAAAAAAGAACAGGAATTATTTACGCAAATTAACAATGATAACAGAAATCTAATTCAGTTGTAAAAATCTGTGAGAAAATGGTTCACTGTTGTGTTTTAGGCTGTGCAAATAGAAGTGAACGGAAATGTGAAAATATAACCTTTCACACGTAATTATTTGATAAAATATTGTTAATACATTTCTCTATGAGTCTAGCTTGTGATTATAAAATATAAGCACAAAAAGTATTGGATTTAAAAACAGTTTTGTCTATTATAAATAAGAAAGTTGTAGATTCAATATATAAATTACAGATTTCCTAAAGCCGACGATACACGAAATAAATGGATAGCATTTACTGGAAGAAAACATTGGAAACCAAGTAAATACGACCGCATGTGTAGTAAGCATTTTGAAAGCAATTGCTTTTATAAAACTAAATTCAAGGTTTACTTAAGAAACCTTGCTGTACCAACACTATCCAAACACGTAAGTTCGTTTATTATTTAATTCTATAGGTTATAAAAATTAAAATCTCTAATTCAGGAAACAACACTGTACTGATGTTAATGACATTTAATAATAATATTTTCATTACACAATATTATTATATGTCTTACTTTTTCAGCAGTCTTACTCTTTCAATGACCAAAATTTTTTTTCAATGTTCCCCTTCGTATACCACTGTTGTATTTACTTTCAGAATATTACATCTTCTAGTGATAAGGTGACAAAGAAATTTTACAAATCACCACAGTCAAAAAAATCTGCAATTGTAAGTCACACTTAATACCTGTCTCATTTGTTTATTTATTTATTTATATTAGGCTTATTAACATAATTACATGAATTTACATTGATTTGTTTCTTATCTTAGTAATCCAGACACATGTGGCTTCATGTAACTACAGTTATAGATAAACACTTCTTGCCTTAATTGCTAACATGCATAAACAATGAGTACATAGAACATCCTTATTTTAAACGATAGAATTTTGTACAAAATATATACAACAAAAGTCTACAACTCTCTAGAACTCTAAACAACAAATATATAAAACAAAATTTGGTTAAATTCTAATGTCATAAAGCTTTCAAATGCTAGTTTCATTATCACCAGCTTTGTATATCTGGCACCTAAGTTTAATAGGATCAAAATGTGCCTTGAGTGTGTCTTAGCTGCTTTTTAAAAAAATATGCTGCATGCCTACAGAACAGTGAAGTACTACTATTTATTATATTAGTATACTAGCTTTAGGACGCGACTACATCCGCATGGAATTAAAAAAAACAGAAGTGAGTAGACTATGTGTTCTTCCAGACTATCGCCTATGTCTATGCCAAATTTCATTAATATCCGTTCAACTGTTTAGGCTACAAACAAACATCCATCTAAACATTCGCATTTATCATAAGTAAGATTTAAGATAGTTCTTGGTTATAGGATTATTTCACAAATGAAAATCGGGATGATGCTGATGAAGAGATGGATGATGCGATAACCGATGCGAGTGACAAGGATGACGATATAGAAATCAAATTTGATCCATCGGTAAGATACAAATCATTCATAATTTACTGAGAATATAAATATTTCATGGTAATAGATACACAAACACAGACAAAATTCATCTAATTTGTTTACAGTGCTTCCTTGTACAAACAACACTCACAGTAAAGGATGAAGTATTTGAACCAGAGGAAGAATATCCACATTCTATTGAGTGAGTTTTAATTTTTTTTTCTTAAGAAATTTTTTTCAAAGACGATATTTTGAAGATGAAATGAAAATTTTTTCACATGGCAATATTGATGTGACAATGAATTTAAAAAGGGATACCATAGTCTTTTAGGGTTGCCATTTTATAACTTATGCATTGTATCCGATATAGTCTATGAATTTAGTAAAACACTTTATTCACATCTTCAAATAAAATATAATATGTATTATTTAATTTGTAGGGTGACGGTAGAATGTGATGTTGAAGATAGTGATAAAAATAACACTAAGGATGAAGATTCGACAAAAAATGTCACAAATACACGGTAAGTACCTAGTTTGAGCTGTCTAAACATTCACAAAAACATGTGGTTCTCACTATTTCTAGGAAGAAATTAACCATTTTTTTTGTCAATTTGTCTACTGTGTGAACTTGCATTATTTTTTATTTCTTCTAATTTTTATAGACCAGCTGCCAAGGAAACTAAAGGTCCTTACTCATGGGGTGGCAACTTTAAAGGCCGTCCCGAATTCGTACATATTGAAAAAGAAATAAAACCGTTAATTGAAAAATATACCTCAGATGAAGAACTCAACTCGCAAGAAAGAACCGATCAAAATTCGAAAGTTCTAGAAAAGGAA
Organism: Papilio memnon; assembly: GCA_003118335.3. Classification (NCBI taxonomy): domain Eukaryota; kingdom Metazoa; phylum Arthropoda; class Insecta; order Lepidoptera; family Papilionidae; genus Papilio; species Papilio memnon. The sequence continues at coordinate 1,806,255 of LD688970.1, read as the reverse complement.
AAACATGTCGATAAAATTAAAGATGAAATAAAAGAGGAAGATCTAGAATATTTTGATTGGAAACCTATAAAAGGTTGGCAGGGTATTAAAGGGTCATTTCTCAATAAATGTACAGGACCTACTTCAGTGTTTACCAGCCCTTATGCTAGTTTTCGAGCGTTCTGGGATAATGGTATACTTTCACACATTGTTACAGAAACAAATAGATATGCTGACATTCAAAGTATGACAGATAGTAACAATTGGATAGAAACTAATGTGGATGAAATCTTAATTTTATTCGCCTTTTGGATAATGTTGGGTATTATCAAAATGCCAACAATTAAAGCCTGCTACGCCCATGTTCCAATTCTAAGAACAGACGTCTTTAGACGACTTCTCTCTGAAAATAGATATATGAAGCTTATAAGATCTTTTTATATATTCAACCGTTCTAGAGATCCGAATGACCCTGATGACCTTCTCTGCCACTTTCGATCTCTCATTGATCATTTGAATGGTAAATTTAAAGATTTTTACAATTTAGATCAAGATATTTGTATCGATGAATCAACTAATTTGTGGAAAACGAATTGTCCATTAGGTATTAAAATACAACATTTGTGTGAATCGAAAACAGGTTACCTTTGGTCTTTTCTTATTGATTCGAACCGTAAAAATACGTCGGGTTTGCCAGATGTCGTATATGTAATGAAATTATTACAGCCTTTGCTGCATGTAGGACATACTTTGTATACCGATAGTTGGTTTGGTTCCCCGATATTAGCAAGGTATCTTAAACAAAAATATGTGAATTTTGTCGGAACATTACGTAACTTTAAAGATATACCACCAATAATTAAAAACGCTACACTAAATGATGGCGAATATGTCGCACGTCAATGCGGCGATTTAATGGCGATAGCTTTTAATGACGGGAAACGTCAATACTACTTGTCAAACTATCATGACATCTGTCAAATAAATGCGGATGCGGATGCGGAAGTTCCCCGGAGACAAAAATTAAAAATAATCGATGATTACGAACGTGGATTGAGAAAAATTGATCGCATGGATTTCTGTATCGAACCATACTTGGAGCAAAAACACAAATGGCAGATGAAATTATTCAAAATCCTATTGAACATGACGATTCATAACGCACATATACTTCTAGAAAAGTCAACTAACGTCAAAATCGATTCGTTAGGTTTTCGATTATCACTAGTTCAAGCGATTATCGAACGCCATCATAATAACTTACCTCGAACAGAAATAACGGCTAATTTTCCTGCAGAACGGTTTACCGAGCGACATTTTATAAAACGGATATCTATACCGGGTGAGGAATTTGGTACAAAAATAAACAATATGTGTTTTATACGTAAGGCATGTGTTTGGTGTAAACGAAATGGCCGCGATTGCAAAACTACCTTCGAATGTCCAGATTGTAATGTTGCCCTTTGTCTTAACATATGTTTTGAGGAATTTCACACCATTTCTTGTTGATATAAGAAGTTGTGAGTTAGATTAAGCGCGAGTTTCCACGTTTGATCTACTTGTATAAAACCATATTTTCGTCCCTCTTTTCCTCTTTGGACAAGAGATGTGACGTATTATTTTGACATTGAAATCTCATGATAGGAATCATTTACCGAAAATAATCGGAGAATCATATTTGCTTTTTTCGATTTTCTGCGACTCCCATGCTTACATACTTTATACTGTCAACCATATATTCTGTTGGCTCAAAAATATAGCGTTTCTTTACCTAACCCTTTTTTTTCTCGCTGGGAAAATGCCTTTACGCATCCCCCCCTCCGGGTTACCAGAGGG